>JAQZBX010006415.1:28612-45468 GCA_029593785.1 Cabassous unicinctus | reverse complement strand
CACAGCCGCTTCCCCCGTTTACATCTTAATTTATAAAATTCCCTTGAACATTTTAGACTGCACTTATAAGTTGAATATATCTGATATTTTGAAGCACTTCTACAGCCTAAGCTGCCTACAGAAACTTTCCCACACCAACAAAACTAATTAAATTTATGAATGTGGTCTGTCTCAAGTTATCACATGCATTCCAATTTTGTTTACAAACGTTAAATAATTCTTTTTATCTTTTTACTTAAACTCTAAGTCTTAAATAAATAACTTAGTTACACTAAGTCAGAATCAGACCAAATCTATCAAGTCCTCTAAAATCTCTTAAATACTCCATATGCTTAAAATATAAAACATACACAGATTATTCCTAAACTTATCTTAAAAACTATTAATAATGTGGTTTTGTTTATTTCATCATCTCTATATTTAATTCTAAATATTCCAGAGTTGACAGATAGCTTTTGCCATTGCCAGCAAGTTGGGTCACTTTTGGCCAGAGTTTTGGCTGGGATGTAGTTGTAGGGTCTGAATGCCAGGGTGACTCGTCCATGCATCACCCTGGCCTTTAGACTCGTCTAAAGGAGATGCTGAGCACCTTTCAAACTGCCACAGTGATAACAAGGGATTCCTTGTTCATGCACTACCCACAGGGCTATTTTCACAGTTGACCCTCTGGTTTCAAATAGACCATTATCCAGTTCTTTGTTGTAATTTGAGCCTGCAGCCCTGGGTAGTTTACCTCTTGATTGGAGTTAATTAATCTATTTTACCACTGATTAATTTGGAATTTTTTTCATATACTGTCATGTTTGACTATTGGCCACAATCCTAAAGATACTATCAAACACATTCTTTTCATCTGTGGGAAGGGAAGGGAAAAGAAATAAAAAGATATATTGAGCATAGTTTAGGTGCTATGCACATGTCATTATGTATATATTATTTTATTTCATGTTTTCACAGTTCCATGAGGTAGGCACAATTATGTCCATTTGAGAAAAATGAAGCTCAGAAAGTTGCAGAGCCAGGGTAAAGCCTTGTTATTACACTCTAACCCTATGGGGGAGCTTCATATAAGCCCCCCGCGCCCCCCCCCTCAAAATTTCTAGCTAGAAAACAAGCTTGACAACATGTGCAGAAGACTTTTGAGATTGACTTTTTAAAAAATTATTTTTCCCTCTATCTTTTGGTAACAAAGCAAAATCCCTTGCAGTTTGGGGTCAAGGCCAGGTGTTGGACATCTGACACCCTCTCCTCTCTTCTGTGAGGTGTCACACATCAATGGGCCAACCTGTGACTTCAGAGACAGAGGCCTGAGGGCTTGGGGGTGGGAGAGCACAATCCTTGATGCCAGGCTCTTGCCTGCTGATGCCATTGGGCACCAGGGCTTCCCCATGACCCAATCAGTAATTCTCGAACACCACACAAAAGCCAAGAAGAATCCTTGGCAGGTTCTACTGTTTGGTGGGGATGGGGTGGTGGTGGTGGGGGGTGTGTGCCCAGGTGACTTCTTTTGCTTTAGCATTTTACTTTGAAATAATTTCAAACTGATAGGAAAGTTGCAAGAATAGTACCAAAAAATGTCCATATGCCCTTTACCCAGATTCACCACCTGTTACTCTATGACCCTGTCTGCTTTACCATCCTCTGAGTCACAGGGCTAGGTATAGGGAAGGACTGGAAGTGAGGCCACAAGAGGTCAGGACAATGTCAGCAGCACCTGGGTGTGCATTAGTTGCGAAGTGGTTAAATAACAGAATTAAAGAATTTGAGACCGACAGGAGAATTTACAGATTATCTGGACTGAGAAACAATCTAACAACTTCCTTTAACAGACAGAAAATAGAGGCCCAGAGGGAGAAGCAGCCAGCCCAAAGTCACCAACTTAGTTATAATCAGAGCTACACAATGTGACTTAAAACTAAGAAGCTTTTTCAAAAGAAATCTATGTTGAAACATCTACGTTCAGATGTGTGCTATATTTTTAAATAGTCATCTTGGCTGATTGTGTACTTAATTCCCTCAACTGCCACCGCCAGAACTTTTTGAAATGCTCTCATCAAAGGGGAGCTGAAAACTTGCTTTAGCTGATCTATATATTCATTCATTCTTTTACTTTAATAATATTGACACATTTTGTGAGTGTTTTTCTTTTCGACTTGAGCCAAATACTCTTTTCTCAGCACAGACATTCTTAAAAACAAGTCTCAATATAAATAATTAGGCTTGGTTTTCTTTAGTTACATTCTAGTTTTGAGGATTCACTCTAACTTAATTGGACTCCTGTGTTTCCCAAGTCTCCAGATAACCCATTTCTACCTGGTTTAATCCAGTTTATTATATCAAAGTTTTCCTAATTCATATTCATCTGGGGCTATTGTTAGATGTACATATTCAAACCTACCCCAGATCTCCTGAATCAGAATCTCCACATGACTGTAAATCCACAATTTAGTAATGATACAAAGTTTGAAAAATAGCGATTCTGTGTTAGTTTTGAGAGTTTAACTCTCAGCAGGCAGCTTTACCTCCAAATCCTCCTACATGTGGGTTATCCACAGGCTCTGAGGGCAATGCAATGCCAAGAAAACTTTTTAGTCTATGGCAGAATCATTGGAATAAATGCACAGCTTCCTCACACAGTCAATTCATCAACACTCTAGTGGCTACTTTAAAAGAGATAGGAGTTCCAGGGAGATGGCATCAGAGTAAGCAGACAAGGCTCAGCTGTCTCACAAAAACAATGGAGAAAGGGCCAAAAGCTATCCAAGGGAACTGCTTTGGGGTCAGCAGACCAGGACAGTGCTGCACAACCCCCAGGAGAGTGAGGCACCAAGAGACAAAGAACCTGAAACAAGAACTGTGAGTTACTAAATCCTGTGGCAACTGGGAAGGGCACCCATCCCCCATCCTCAAGTCATGCAGCCTGAATAAAACCCCTTGCCCACTGCAGCTGACTGAGAGGGGAACAGAGGTCTTCCTCCCTGGGTAATGGGAGGGTGCAACAGAGGGAGGAGAGTGGTTTCTCCTAATGAATTCAGCCAGCAGAGCCTGCTTTGAATCTTGTTTCTGGTCAGACCAGAAACAGGGGCATATGTACTTACAGACAATAGTTAACAGTAATATCATAATATTTTGCAGCAATGGCAAGAAGATATTTCAGTACTAAGGGACAACAATAGGGAGTTATAAGGGTGTATGGCATTTTTCCTTTCGAGTAATGAAACATTCTAAAATTGACTGAGGTGATGACAGCACAACTCTATGATGAAAATGAGAGCCACTGAGTGTACACTCTGAATGTATTGTACAAAGCATGGAACTGTATAACACAGGGAATCCAGTGGTGGATAATGGACTGTGGTTAACGGGACAAATATGAGAATGTTTTCTCCTGAATGATAACAAATATATAATACTAATAAAAGGTGTTAATAATTGGGTGGGTTGGGGGAAAATATACCAAATGTAAGATATGGGCTATAGTTAGTATTAATATTTTGAAGATGCTCTTTCATAGTTTGTAACAAATGTTTCACAACAATGCAAGGTGTAGGTGGTGGGGAGATGTATGGGAGCCCTGTATGATGATATGCATGTTTGTGTTGTAAATTCACAAATTTTACTATACATTTATTTTTATGTATGTTCATGTGTGAATACTATACTTCAATGAAATTTTACTAAAAAAATGGGGGAGGAGGGGGGCTTCAGGATGATTAGGTTCCTCTGGGCCAAATTGGTTGCAAATACTTTATAGTCACAGCCCTCAGTCAGGAAATAGAGGCAATGGATAGTTGGCTCTCAATGCAGCTATGACAGATGACCAAGGCAGTTGGTCTTTTATCAAGATCTGTTGAGCAGAGCACTGGATCAAGAACCAAGGTGATTAAATAACACCAACAATGCAGGTGTTTCATCAATTATAACAAAGTTACCATACTAATACAAAGTGTTAATAATGGGGAAAACTGTAGTGTGAGGAGAGGAATATGGGAACCCTGTATTTTCTGCATGATTTTTCTGTAAACCTACAACTTCTCTAATAAAAAAAATTCATGTGCAAGTTGATATCCACATGTAAAAAGTAAACAAACAAAACAAAGAAACTTCAATCCATACCTCACACCATATATTAATTCAAAATATGTCATAGGACTAATTGTGAAGCCTAAATCTATAAAACTTCTAGATAAAAACATAGGAAGAAAACCTTTGGGACCTTGGGTTAATGAAAGATTTCTTAGACATGACATCAAAAGCACAATCCATAAAATGAAATTTGGTAAATTGAATTTCATCAAGATTAAAACATCTGGTCCTTGAAAGCCACCATTAAAAGAATGAAAAAACAAACTACTGACTGGAATAAAATATTTGCAAATCTTATATTTGATAAAAGACTTTTATCTAGACTATATAAAGAACTCTCAAAACTCAATACCAGGAAATCAGATAACTCAATTAAAAATGGTTAAAATATTTGAACAAACTTCATCAAAGAAGGTATACATGACAAACTCATGAAAATATTCTCTACATCATTAGTCATTAGGGAAATGAAAATTAAAATCACAATGAATTCTCACTACACACTCTCTAGAATGGTGAAAATTAAAAAGACTGGCCATATCAAGTGTTGGTGAGGATATGGAACAACTATACAACGACTCTGGAAAACAGTTTGACAGTTTCTTAAAAAGAAAGCAACCACATGATCCAGCTGTTCCATTCCTAGGTATTTACCCAAGAGAAACAATGGATAAATCAAACTGTGGTATATTCATGCAATAGTGTACTGCTCACCAATAAAAAGAAATGAGCTATTGGTACATGTAGCAACATGGGTGAATCTCAAAATAATTTTGGAGAGTGAAAGAGAACAGACAAAAGAGAATACAAACTAAGTGATTCCATTTATTCAGAATTCTGGAAAATACAAACCAATAAATAGTGACTGAAAGCAAACCAGTGGTTGCCTCGGGATTGGGGCATGGGAACGGAAGTAGGACAGAGGGATGCCTAAGGGACTTTGGGGTGTGTGTGATCAATATATTCATTGTCTTGATTGTGGTGATGGTTTCAAGATATAGGCAAAAAATTATCAAATTTTACACTCTGTATAAATGCAGTTTATTGTATGTTTATTGTATGCCTCAAGGGTTTATGGAAACAATATGGCAAATGTAAGCTATGGGCCATAGTTAGCAGTATTATTTTGATGATGTTCTTTTATAATCTGTAACAAATATTCTGCAACAGTGCAAGGAGTTGGTGGAGGGGTGATGTATGGGAATTCTGAATGTTATGCATGATTGTTTCATAAGTTCATAACTTCTCTAATATGAGACGAGAGAGAGAGCTTCTGAGCTACACTAATGAAGTGATGTGAAAAGAAGTCAAAGGTGTGTTGTCATATAAATAAAACAAATTAAAGAGCAATACATATAGCATTATCCAAAACTTAAAAAAGTATATATGCATGCATATAACTTTAAATATATTTATATAAAAGCACAGAAAACCACTATACAGGCTCAAAGGAGTTTTTTTGATATTCAGGAAGGGATGCCTGTTTAATTTTATCTATTTCCTGGTTTTTCTGGCATGATCATAGTTCAGTTCATCCTCTTTTTACCTTTTCCAGGACTAGGCTCTTTGCCTCTATCCTTCATCAGTGGTTATTCCCTCTTTACTGAATCATTCCCATCAGTGTACAATGGAAACTCTTCTCATTCATCTTAAAAACAATAACCAAAAAACTCTCCCTTGAGTCTACTTTCTCTCTAGCTACCACTCTATTTCTGTATTCTCCTTTATAACAAAACCTCTCAAAGCATTGTCTACATGCTGTCTGTACTTCTTCCATTCACTGAACCATCTGAAATAGTTTTCATTTCTCACTACCTCATTGACTCTTTCCTGACAAGGTTCAATGCCTTGAACCTCCCAGCTGTCAAATTCAATAGGATAAATCTTTATCCTAGTAGATTTCTAACAGCAATAGATAGAGTTGATCCACATCTTGCTTCTTGAAATCATTACTTCTCTGGGTTTCTGCTACACAGCACTCTTCTGGATGCCCTACCTCACTGGTGATGCCTGTCTTCCTTGCTGGTTTCTGGCTTCTCCTCCTCTCCCCAATCTGTGGATATTTCAGGGCCTCTGGGCTCTCTTCTAATTGTTCCCTCTAACTCTTCCCTCTCCCCAGATGATCTGCTCTAGTATCATGACTTTAAATTCTACCTATATATTGAAGACTCTCAAATTTTTGTGTCCAGCTCTCACTTCACCTCTAAACATTAGATTCCCTCTTCTACTCCGTGTTTGAGAGCTCCATTTGGATGTCTAGAGGAATCTCAAAGTTAAAATGACCAAAACTGAATTCTAGATTCCTACTCCTAAACATGTCCCTCCCCAGCTTTCCTATCTCAGTAAATGGCACCCTGCCACATGCCACAAAATCTAGCAGCCATCTTTGATTTTTCCCTTTCTTTTACTCCTAACATTCAATCCATTAAAAAGTTCTGCCAGTTTTGCTTCTAAATTTCTCTCAAACCCATATTGCCATCCCTTTAGTTTAAGCCATCATTTTTTATCAAAATCCTTCTAACTGATTTCCTTGTATTCTCTCTTGCCCCACAACCTATTTTTCATCTTCTGTAACATAAATCAGATCATGTCACTCATTTCTTAAATGAGTACTTAAATGGCTTTTATTATTAGTTACAAACTGTGTTTGACCTATAGTAACAACTGGGTATATCAGTTACTTACACAAAATAGAAGATTATTTTTCCCTTACCTAAAAGAAGTCACAAGGCAGGCAGTTCACTACTAATATGGTGATGCTCTGGTTATTAGGGGCCCAGGCTCCTTCTCTCTTTTTGTCCTACCATTCTTATCATGAGGCCTCAGGATCCAAGATGGCTGCTCTAGCAACAGCCAGTATGTCCAAATTCCAGACAAGAAAAAGGAAAAAAGAAGGAAGGGCAAAAACAACCCTCAACAGCTGTTTGTGTCTCTTTTAAGAGCCTTTCCTTGAAGTTCCACTTAACAAATTTTGCTTATATCATTGTTATTGATTGAATCATTTTCCCCACAAAGAAATGTTCAAGTGCTTAACCCCTGGTCCTATGGATGTGAACCTATTTGTAATGGGATCTTTAAAGATGTTTTTAGTTAAGGTGAAGCCAAACTGAATCAAAGCAGAGGAAATTTGGACACAGTAGGTAACATAAGGAGGGAGCTATTCATGTGATGGGGGTAGAGATTGTGTTATGGATTGCCAGCAAGCCACCACCAGAATACTACAGACATCGAAGAAAGCATGATCCTGCCAACACCTTAATTTTGGCCTTTAGCCTCTTACACTGTGAGACAATAGATTCCTGTTATATAAGTCAACCAGCATGTGCTATTTGTTACAGCAGCCCTGGCAAACTAAGACAATCACATTGGCCAAAATATAGTCATATAGCCAAATCTGGTTACAATGAAGACTGGGAAAAAGTCTTTTAGATGAACACATTGCTGCCCTGAATAAAACCATACTGAATAAAGTTCTTGCTAAATAAGATGACACAGAGATATTGAGGAGGTAATTAGAAGATTCTTCCCAGCTTCCTGATGCAATTAAAATAAAACAGAAACTTATATTTTTATGGTCTGCAAGACTGTACCAGAGTTCTCCAGAGAAATAGAACCAACAGGAGATATAGCTATATTAAGAGATTTATTGTAAGGAATTGGCTCATATGACCATGGGGGCTGGCAAGACCCAATTTCATAGAGTAGGCCATTCGCTGGAAACTCCAATAAAGGTAGTGCTGAAGACCTTAGTTCAAACTCCCCAGGGGAAGCTGGCCGGCTAGAAATTCTGTCACGCAGATGCTGAAGTTGAGTATGAATTCCTCTTCTGACCACTGAAATCCTCAGTTCTGGCTTTTAAGACCTCCAATGGTTGGATGAGGAGATTCCCCACACTGCTGAGAGCAATCTCCTTTGTTGACTGTAGAGACAATCAACTAGTTTTACATGCAAATCCCATCTACAAAATGCCCTCACACTAACAGCAGGACAGTGCTTGACCAAACACCTGGATACTATAACCTAGTCAACTTGACCTGTGAGATTAACCATCACAAAGGCCCTGCATTATTTGGTCTCTGCTCACTTCCCCAATCTTGTCTCATTTCTTTCCACACTTTTCAGATAGGTGCAATCTCCTATCTGTTGCTCCAGATGCTAAACTCCCATGTTATGGCCTTTACATTAGTTGTTCTCTCTTCTTTCCTTTTCCTGCTTCTTTGAATGGTTGGGTTTTTCTCAGCCTAAATGTCACTTTTTCAGAGAAATATTCCCTGATGACCTGATGTAAAGTAACCCCCTTATCTCCGCTAGGATAATTTTCCTTGCAAGTAATAGAAATCCCAATCCCAGCTTAAAATGACATATTATGAAAAGGGGATTTATTGAATCAATAACTAAATAATCTAGCCACACAGATCTGGCCTAAGTTTACAGTCAACCTTATTGAGAAATTCATATTAGTGAAAGAATAGGGTATTAGGAGAATGGATGGTGATCAGGCACCGAAGAAATGTTCATATACCACCTACCCTTATTTACTCATTTTATTGCCCTTTCATTTCCTTCAGATCACTTTCCATATACTTGTTTATTTATCCTCTAACTACTAGAGTGTAAGTCCCATGAGGATAGGAACCTTGTTTCTTTTGTTCAATGCTGTAGCCTAAGAATCTATTGGTGTGTCTGGTACATATTATGAACCCAATAAATTTTTATTGCACTCCTGATAGGACTCTAAATGTGCAAAGGCATAGAAATAAGAAGGAAAAAAAGAGTATAGGGAAGAAAGAGAGAGACCGCTGGTTCTGCAAGCATGGTCTCCAGGCTGGCAGCTTCAACATCACTTGGAAACTTGTTATAAATACAAATTCTCAGGTCCCACTCCTAACCTACTGAATCAGAAACTCTGGGATGGAATCTAGTACTTGTTTTAACAAGTCTGCAGGTGATTACAGATTTGAGAACCAATGCTCTAGACCAGAGGTTCTTAAACTTTTTTGTTCCACTGGACTCCTTTGCCAGTCAGGTGAAATGAATACCACTGTAATTTATTTATTGCATACATTTATAAGTGAAGGAAATGCTAGATTTCAGTTAGAGGTCAGAGAAGATAGATAATAAGTTGATTATTTTCAATTCAAGCTCTCGGACCCCCTGAAATCTTTCCACGGACCCCTTGGGGGTCTGTGGACCCCTGGTTAAGAACCCCTGCTCTAGACCAATTTGACTGAAACATGAGGTTTATGCAGGGTAGATAGTGGTAGATAAAGTAGCAAGGGAAATTTAGGGTCACATTAGTGTTACAGCACAATATATTAAGAATTTAATGTAGTGGTTACCCTGTGCTTGTGGGTTTGTTTTTACTTCTCTGAAACACAATCAAGAAGAGAAATAAAATGTAATTTGTCCTTCTCTTTTATTGGAAGAGCCATTAGTCCTTTGGATTCTGGATTCCCTTGCTGGTGGTGGGGGATGGGAGTGGGTGGAGTTAATAGTTTCTAGATTTTTTTTTCAGGCCAGGAAGACACTTCTGATTGCCCCTCTCACCCTTCTTATACCCAACCAGCTCCTTGGCCTATGTACACAGTTTTTAAAATAAATTTTATTTTTTAAGAATTGTTTTAGATTTACAGAACTGCAAAGATAATGCAGAAAGTTTCCATACAACCCATATCCAGTTTCCACTATTATTAACATCTTACGTTAGTATGGTACATTTGTCACAATTAAAGAACCAATATTGATACATTCTTATTAGTAAAAGTCTTTAATGTATTCAGATTTCCTTAGTCTTTACCTAATGTATTTTCCAAGATCCCCACAGGATACCACATTATATTTAGTCATCATGCCTCCTTAGGCTCCTTTTGGCTGTGACAGTTTCTCAGCATTTCCTTGTTTTTGATGACTGCATTAGTCAGGGTTCTCCAGGGAAACAGAACCAATATGATATGTGTGTGTGTATATATCTATATATGTATGTGTGTATATATATATACACATTATATATATATATATAATGGGATTTACTATAGGAATTGGCTCATGCCACTGTAGGGATTGACAAGTCCAAATTCCAAAGGGCAGGCTGCAAGTTGGGAACTCTGATGAAGGTTTCAATGAATTCCCCAGGAGAAGCTGGCTGGCTAAAGTAGAGATAGAAATTCTTCTTTCTGACTGCTGAAATCATCAGTTCTCCCTTTAAGGTTTCAACTGATTGGCTGACACTTCTCTCATTGCTGAAGGCAATCTCCTTTATTGATTGCAGATATAATCAGCCATAAATGCAATCAACTGACTAGTGATTTAATCCATGAAATACCCTTACAGTAACAATCAGGCCAGTGCTTGTTTGACCAAACAACTGGGCAATATAACCTAGCCAAGTTGGCACATGAGCTTAACTATCACAATGACCTTGACACTTTTGAGGAGTACTTACTGGTCAGGTATATTTTAGAATGTCCTTCAACTGGGATCTGTTTGATGTTTTCCCTATGTTGGGGTTATGGGCTTTGGGGAGGTAAAGTGCCCTTTTCATCATATTATATCAAGGGTACACACTATCGACATGACTTATCACAGTTGATGTTGACCTCCAGAACACCTGACTGGAGGTAGTGTTTGCCAGGTTCCTCCACTATAAAGTTACTCTTATTACTCCTTTCCATACTGTACTCTTTGGAAGGAAGTTACTATGCACAGCCCATATTTAAGGAATGGGAAGTTATGCTCCATCTTCTTGAGGGGGAAGTATCCACACAAATTATTTGGAATTCTTTGGCAAAGGAGATTTGTCTATTCTCCCCCATTTATTTATTTATATTATTTATTTATATCAGTATGGACTCATGGATATTTTATACTTTAGGTGATAACCCAATACTACTGTATTTATTTTGTGATCAAATTGTTCCAGTTTTGCCCATTGAGAGCTCTTTCAGCTGACTCTGGTGTTCCTTAAACACGTGTGTGTGTGTGTGTGTGTGTGTGTGTGTGTTTAGCACTTCCTTACTTTCTGGCATTACAGGATACTCCAAGCTCATCCTGTATATTTCCTGCCCCAGCCCTATAATTACTCATTTCTTGAAGTAGCTCTGGTTCATCTTATTAGAGATTGGTATTAGAAGCCAAGATCTGGGTACTAGGAGGGTTTGTTGATACTGAGATGCCATTGCTTCTAGGCATTCTCAACTGACAGAACAATTATATGTGTGTATACTGACCCCTGTATATATACATATCTATAAATATTTCTATCTGTAACCATCTGTATCTATATTAATCTAAACATGAATTTGTGCTAATATCTCTAACTCTAATCCAATACCACATGGATCAGTCTAGCTTCTTCCCTTGCTTGTCAGTAAACTCCCACACCAACAATGAGAAACCTGGCTCTGCACATAGTTTTTTGTTTGGAAACAACTGTAATAGGGCTGTCCACTTGTAGCCACTTATCAATACATGTTCCCTAAGTCAGTTTTTTGTTTGGTTGTGTGTGTGCGTGGTTTTTTTTTTGTTTTTGTTTTTCCTATACAAGGTTCTGTTTTTCTTTCTTGGTTTTTGTTTTTTCTTGTAATTGAATAATTTTTCATGTTTGTCACTCCTTATTGGTGACACCCAGTCAACCTCACACATTTATCTTATCTGCTGGAACCCTGCAGCCATTTGAGTTTGTTTCTTTTGATTTATGACTAACAAGGTATCAAGCTGAATTGCTCATAAGGGAAAAGGGTGAGAGGCTGTACAGCTACAGACTGGAAGAGGAGAGTTGAATTTCCTGAGACTAGAGACTGAGAACTGCATCCTCCTGTAGGGTGAAGGGAATGGGGCACAGAGGTGGTAGGCCTGGGAGGGACTGGGAGAGTCAGAATACAGCCATATCACAGCCAGAGCACAAGGATCCCCTAGAGGGTAAAGGACTAGCTGCATAGCCACAGGAGAAATAGTGACAGAGGGGACTGCTGTGGGAGTGACTCCTCACTTTTGTGGACTGAATAAGACCCTGGGAATTTTGGGTGATTCAAAGCAGGGAAAAAGGTGTGGAATGTTTCACCCATCTCAGTAAATTGGAGCTCAGATAAGATTTAATTTGAAAAATTAAAGACGATCCTTTTTGCACTCTAAATGTTGTAGAGTATTTCATAGGGGTTCCATGACAAAAGTCCTTGGGTTTCAATGCTAGTAAGAAATTTGGGCTTTATTCTGTAAGAAGCATTAGTCTTTGAAGATATAAGGGCAGGGGAGTAAAAAGACTTGAGTTGTGTTTAAGACAATGCAGTTTAGATAAGTGGTGGATGCATGGTGTGGCAGGTGGCTTCTAAAATGGCCCAAATCATCCTCACCTCCTGGTCTTCCTAGAATCCTCTCTCCTCCAGTGTGGGCTGTACCTAGTGACTTGATTCTAATGAACAGAATACGGCAAAAGTGATGGTATGGTACTTCTGTGAATAGGCTACAAAAAGATTATGACTTCCATCTTGCTGCTTTCTCTTGCTTTCTGTTTCTTAGAGCTGTCACTCTGAGTTCAGTCAGCCACCCAGTGGTGAGTAGCCCTGTGGAGTGGCCCATGGAGCTACCAGTCGGCAGAACCTGAGGCCTGCCAATGGTCACTTGAGTGAGCTTGAAAGCAGATCCTTTCCGGGTTGAGCCTGGAGATAATTGCAATCCCTGCTGACACCTTGCGAGAGGCCCTGAGCCAGAGGACCTAACAAGGTCATGCCCATATTCCTGGCTCACAGAAAAACTGTGAAATAATAAGTGTATTTTTGTTGTGGTTTGTTTTGTTTTGCTTTTTAGGTATCGGGGGCCAGGGATTGAACCTGGGACCTCGAATGTAGGAAGCCAGCGCTCAACCACTGAGCCATATCGGCTTCCCTAAGTTGGTTTTGTTGTTTGTTTTGCTTGTTGTTTGTTTTCATCTTTTCAGGAGGCACTGGGAACTGAACTTGGGACCATCCATGTGGGAAGAAGATGCTCAACCGCTTGAACCACAACTGCTCCCCTATAGGTGTTGTTTTAAGCCATGAAATTTTGAAGTAATTTGTTACATGGCCATAGATAACTAACACACACAGTCTGGAGCCTAAGCTAGAGTGGTGGTCCTGGAAGGAAGATGGATCTGTCATGTGTTTTCAGAAGTTGACATTTACTTAGATCTGGGGAGGATGATTGGAGTGAGACCTTTGCCAGGGTTTCTAGCATGAGTGAGTGAGCACATGGCTGGTGTTTTGACAAAAATAAAGTTGAGGTGCTAGTGATATGTCTAGGTAAAGAAATCTAGTCTGCAGTTGATTTTCCCCTTTTGGAGCTGGGGGAGACTTAGGGCAAGGAGTTGGCAGGGCCGAGGCTCTTGCTGCCCTGGACCAGTTGGGAGAGTTCCTCCCAGAATGACTTGTACCGTCACCTGGATTGGCATCGGGGTCTGCCTAAGAAACTGGGCTCTGAGTTTGGGGGTAAAATGGGAAGAGGCAGGGGGCATTCCTCAGTCTTCTCCGAGCTACTTAGCTCTTTGGAAAAACAGTAGATGCCTAAAGTCAATTAGGAAAACTGTAAAGAATTTTTCCCAGATGAAGGCAACTGGCCACCCATTCCATGAGATGCATTTGGCCATAGGAAGAAGTATTAAAGGACATACATCAAAATGTTAAGTGTTTGTCTCTGGGTGGTGGGATTAGGGGGGATTGATATTTCCTTCTTCTTGTATTTCTATTTCATCCAAGTTTCTCTTTGTAACCTACTTCTGTACTGACAAAGGCAAAACAAAAAATGTGGTCCCCATCACCGATAAAGCTTGTTCTACTTTGAAAAATAAACCGTATTTGGTGTAGGGGCCGGTACTGTCCTGGAACACACAGGAAAGTTTACTCAGGTCAGTTATGGTGCCTTGTGCCTGGAGCCTCCCCACGTACCCAGCCAAACCCTGTTTGGAAAGACAGGGAGGAGTGCTGGGCTATGGGTGCCTGGGGAAAATGTCTGGGCATCTCTGCTTAGGCCAGGGCTGAGCGCCAAGGAGTGCTCTGCCTTGCTGTGGGGTGGACTGCTGGCTTACTAGGTATGGGGCTGACCCAAAAACATCATTTGGACTCTCTGCAGCAGTACCCCCTTACTGAACAAACATGGGAGGGCAGCTTGGAAAAGCATGACTGTGATAACTGAAGCCACATTCACCCTGGCTAAATAAACACTCCCTGGAAGTCAGAGGCTGTTTTCCTGGCTGCTGTCAGGTACCTGGACCCTGTGGGGAGGTGATTTTTTTCATGACAGCCACACCCCAGGTCGTCTTTATTAGTCACAGCATATGCTTGGCTCTGCTTGGTTATGTTCCCCTGATGTTCTGCACGTTCCGTCATCCAGCAGTGCGTGCTTACCCCTCCCCGGGGCTGGTCTGACTGAACAACATCTCGTGCAACCCATTTTAAAGGAGCAGCTGGGAATCCGGTTTGAATCTTAGATTTTCAGCACAGCTGAGCTAAACATCCCTTCGACACTTTTGGTTATGGGTACCAGGGAGAGAAAGCAACCAAGTGAGAAATAGGGAATTCTAAGTGTGTTACATGTCATTGAAAGTTTGGTCTGCTTTCTTCAGAAGGCACTGGTACCGGCGTGATTTTTTTAACGGAAAAATCATCCTGTTTGGAGATTGGGGCTTTCCGTGGAGAGTTCTGGCTGTTAAGAAATAAAAACACAACTGGCTCTTTAAGAGGGGGAGCAAGCATTCTTCAAACAAAAGTTCGCCAGCCTAAAACTCTAGTAGAATGTCAATATCAAGTTCAGTCCCATGTGATTGAAGCAAAGGCTTTTATCCTTTTCCTACACAGCTATTTAACCCTTTACTAGGGTAAAGGACAGTCACAGGATATGAAATAATCTCTTCAAAAGGAAACAGGCTACATCTGTTATCAAAGAGGTCTCTTCCTGATCTACACAAAGCCACTGTTTACCACTGAGTGCCACTGCCCTTATGTGCTTAGCATGTATCATCCTATTCAACTCTCCCAGCACCATTATTATTCCCATTTCACAGAAGAGGAAACAGAGACTGAGAGAAGTTGAATAACTTGTCCCAAATCATAGTAGTTGGCCACTTGAGCCTAGGTCTGAGTGACTGCGAAGCTTGGAATCTTGACCACTACGTGTAGCTGCCTCCCAAAGAGGACAACACCCATTAAGGTGTTCTCAGAGGAGAAGAGTAAGCATTTTGTAGATGAGCTGGAGACAGCTTCCATTTCCTGTCCCATTCACTTGCTGTGTGACATTCTATGGCTCCATCTTTCAGTGTTTGTAGGTGGCTGCTTGGATAGCAGGAATAGGAACATGGTTCCTCTCTCAGGGGTTCTGCCTTCATCCCAGCAGGCACCAGAAGGCCACGTTTTGGGGAGGCCAAGGATTGAAAAAGAAACCTGCAAAGCATAGGCAGGCACCAGCAGCATTGTGCACAGGGCCTCCCCGGCCCAGACCCTGGCCAGCCTTGGCATGCCGGAGCCCCTGCCCCTCCCCAGAGTGGAGTTAGAACAGAGGGGTCCCCAGCTCAGTTCTCTGTTGCATCCAAAAGTCATGGGCATGGAAGCCTAGCCTCACCCTAGACATACCCTCTGGGTCTATCCCTTTTATACCTTGATTATAGTACTTACTCTGTGAGGTTGTAATTATTTTTAATTTAAATATGCAGAAAAGCACAAATGAAAAAGTAATGATTGCCCATATTCCTGCAACCCAGAATTAGCCAGTGTTGACATATTTGCTTTTAGTTTTATTTTATACCTATACCTTTTATTAAACCTTCCCTTCCCCAAAAAATAACCTCATATGATATATAAGTACATTGTCCTTTAAAATAATTAGCACAATACAGAATAAGCTAAATCCCCACTGACCACGATTTCCAATCCTAAATCCTTCCCCTCCACCCAGAGGTAACTTCAAGTTTGTTGTGTATTCTTGTAGCATTTAAAAGTACACAAAAACATAAAATTATGGAATTTTGTGTGTGCATGCTTTCCTTACATAAATGGCATCAGGCTGCGTGTATCACTTGCAACTCGTTTTTTATTTGAATATATTTTTTAGCTTTATTCATTTTGGCACATATGGATCTAGTTTATTCCTTTTAGTAGCTCTAATTTATAGGACTGCACTGTATGGCTGCAACACATTTTACTTATGGATGAATTAATATGGTTCTTCAATTTTTTTGCTATTATAAATAATGCTGAAATAGACGTACTTGTACTCAGGACTACAGGACGCTGAAGTGTCCCAAGTGCTCCCTTCACATCTGTATGAATGTGCCTTCTGGAGTTGTGCCACTAGTGGTCCTGCTTGTGTCGCTTTCATTCTTTTAGCAATGTTTATTGAGTGCCTGCTGAATGCAGGGCATTGTTCCAGTGCTTTGCTTGGATTAATATATTTACTCTTCCTGAAAGGCCTAACAGGTAAGTGCTGTTTTCACCTTTCTCAGTTTTCAAGCAAGGAAACTGAAAGGACGTGGGTGGGTGGGTGGATGGGATGCCAGTCATTCTGCTAAGGTCACATTTGTACCTGGACATCCTGACTCCCCAATCTGGGTGCTGAACTTAGTTGACGTCTCCCAGTCAACTGTGAACCCCTGAGAGCAAGCAAAATCCCTGGAGAGCAACTTATTTTGCACATCTGGTGCTCAGACAGTGCCTGATATCTTTTAGGGACTCAGTAATGCTCCAGCGACCACTACTAGTCAATGCTCCTTTCCTTCCTTTCCCCCCCTACCCCATCAGTCCCTTTCCCTT
>JAQZBX010006415.1:0-28512 GCA_029593785.1 Cabassous unicinctus | reverse complement strand
ATATGGTAAACGGGAGCTCTATCGATTGAGCCACATCCACTTTCCCCTTTCCCTTCCTTAACATCCTTCTCCTGTTCCTCCTCTCCATTACATTCCAACCTTGCTCACAAGCTTTGAAAAACTGACATAGATATAGGAAGAGGAAAGCTTTATAAAGTGCTCTAACATGGAAAAGAATATTTTACCAGAGGGCAAAGGAGGACTTGGATTTTTTTTTTTTTCCTTCAGGAAGCCAAGTCTTGCAACCCTGTAGGTCTGGAGCTTAGGGGGAGGTACTGCTATGCTCACACATCTAGTTAAGAGTACATCTAATTCTGTCCTTCAGCCGGCAGGCACGTAGGCAACTTCCTCTTACAAAATTGGTTGTTGTAACTAAACAGGTGCAGATTTGAGGAAACGCAGGCCAACTCGGATGATAAACCCCCGATACACGTGAGATTAAGTTGAAAACACCGCCCCACCCTGTCCCGGCCCTTAGTTTATGGACTTCAGCCTCCCTAGTCTGACCTAGGCATGACCCCCTGCAGGTGGGTCCCGGGGCCACTGCTCCATCTACCTCCCTGACATCTGGAGGAGACGCCCAAGTCGGACCAAACAGGAGCGAGCGGGTGTGCAGCTCAAAGAGGGAAAGCACACAAGGGACAAGAAGGTTGAGTTCCCTCTCAGGGAGGACCAGGCTCTGTCCTGCCCCTCACCCTCCCGCTCCTCCTTCCTAGCCGGCCAGCGCTGATGGCCATTTGGCTGGGGACAGGCGAGCCTCACACCCACGTGGCTTCCAAGGCTGGGGACAATGTTAGCGGCTCAGGGAAGCGCGAGAACGCCCAGAAGGCCCGTTCCCACTGCGCGGGCAGAGGGCGGCCACCGACTGGGAGCAGGCGGACGTAATAGCATCAAGCGTCCCCTCCGAAGATCCCCCGGGGGCAGCGGGGAGAGAGGTGATCGCGGGCAGGTCCCACCCGGCCCGGCCCTGCCCACGGAGAGACGCGCCCGGCTGATAAGCTACCGGAGCTGGGCGGCGGTACGTGCCGGCGGCTGGCGCGGCTCGAGGAAACCCTATCCGGGCTAACAGCTGTGGTCGACCACGCTGACTCATGCTCTCGCTACGTGAGCTGCGAGCCGGGCCTTGCCGGGCGGGGCGCCTAGCCCGGGGCCGCTCGCCCGCGTGGTTATTATTTTTTTTCTGGTGCAGCTGCAAGCGCTGGCGCCCTGCAGCCTGGCGGCGGGCCGAGCCACTGCGCTCGGAGGGCGGACTTTACTCCCAGTGTGGCCGCTTGCTCCGGGCGGCTGCCCTGGTGGCGATTTGGATATCTTTAGAGCTTTATGGCTGCAGCGGGGCTGTGATCTTTGATTCGGAGAGATAGAACCGGGGATTTTTTTTTTGTTAGTCAAGAGCAGCCAGAGTCACGTTTAGGTCTGCATTGGCGTCTGGGCGTTTCGGTTTTAGTCTCTCTTTGGCTCCTGGGGGAATCGACCGAGGTCTAGCCCCTGAGTTTGCATTTTACCCAGGTAGAGAGCCATCTAGAATTCCACGTACTCACTCTCACTCTCCCTCACACTATCTCAGTTAGTCCCTAAACTAGCCAGCTTTGTGGGAAGGGCAACGGGTTGCTGTTCTATCCATTTTACGGATAAGGAAATTAAAGCGTTTGTAGGGTTTAGGATTTTTATCTGCTGACAATAAAGAGAAGCACTTATATATAGAAGACTACCAAGTTTAGCTCTTGCGTACTCAGTTTGAGTGCTGACATAGCCTATTTTTTCAGCAATTTCTACCATTCTCCTGCGTTTACTACAAAGAGGGAGAGAAAGGTGGAGTTGGGATGCGGAGAGGTTTGGATTCGTAGATGTGAAATCCTGCCCGTCTCCACCGCTTGTTCTGTAAATGGATACAGTCAAACCAGTGTTCGCTAAATAACTGGCTAGCCCTGCGCAACTCCATCAAGTGGGCTGTGGATACCATGGGCGAGGGCCCCGCGGGTGCCGTGGGCTGGGCCTAAGCCCTTAGACCTGCACCTGAGTTCAGAGGCCCCGGTTACCGCCAGTGATGCGGGGCAGGTCGACAGACATAGCTGAGCTTCAGATTATCCTTATTTTGCCGCTTCCCGAGGTTGCTGTGAAACACAAGATGAAAATCCACGTCGAGTTGCCTTAACTGCGGGGCCCATAGGAAAGAGAAGGGGATCCTTTTATTTAGGGAGTGGAACACCAGGGGAAATCGAGACACACTGACAGCCCCAGGAAAGTCTGTATCACCTTGTTTGCTCATCATGGGTAAACCCTGGGGAATGCAGTTTCTATGGAGAAATTAGGGGAAAAAATGAGATTAAATCAAATGGAAATTCTGCCTTTAGGCACAGAGTTCTAGGTTACAGGATCCTGACTGCATACACGAACTTAAATTATTTGCAGAACACTTTTCAGTTTTGCCTTTTTTGTGTGTGTGCTTTCATTCTGATTTTTTTTTTTTTCCTTTGCAGGGGATTTGCCAAACTCTTTCTAGATTATAGAATTAATACATGCTGTCATAAAAAAAGAAAAAAACCTAAAGTATAAAGAGGAAAAAAAGAACACCCTTATAATCCTAACACTGATATATCAATAGTGTTATTTTGGGTATATTTCTTTCCACGTATTTTTAAAATTTATTTTAATGTAATTAGGACTATACTATATAGGTTATATATATTGCTTCATATTATTTCATACACATTTCCCCATATCAATAAAACTCTTTATAGATAGTCAATTTTATGATGTAGTATAATTTTTCAATAGTTCTCCCATTGTTGGAAATTTAGGTTGTTTCCTTTTTTTCTGTTGTTAAGCAATATGCCAATGAATATCTTTGTGTATAAATATTTGACCACACTATTGTCTCCTTAACATGGGTTTCCTGAAGTGGAATTTCTAGGTCAAATGATTTAAACGTTTTAATGATAAGATCATATTGGTAAGCGGCAAGTTCATGAGCACAAGGACTATATCTGCTGACGTTACTACTGCATCACCACTGTCCCACTGGGAATTGGTTCTAAAATGAATTAGTGAATGAATTTTTAAAAAAGTTTCACTTATAGCAGAACTTGCCTAGGAGACATCAAAACTAATTGTGTGTCATCCTAACTGGTTCTAACCAACTTAATATGATAAAGGACAATGAACTTTAAGGGACCCTGGGAGTCCAGACCCTTATTCTACCTGATTGATGACTCCTTTCCAATGAGCAATGGGACTTGTTTAAACCAACTGCCTATCCAGAGTGCTAGTTTTCAATGCTTAGCTGGAATAACTGCCAGGCACTCTCCCTTTCTAGCACTTAAGAAACAAAAAACAAAAAGCAGAAACTCCGACTATTCCCCCAAATACTCTATACATTTTTCCACTGGTCTGTGTTCTCTTGCCTGGTAATCTAATAGATTTAATTGTGTGTTTTTTGTTTTTTTTTAAATTAATTTATTTATTTCTCCTCCCTCCCCCTCATTGCCCTGTACTCGCCCTCTGCTCTCTGTGTGTTCTGTGTCTGATTGTCCTCTTTAGGTGGCACTGGGAACCAATCCCAGGATCTTCCAGAGTGGAGAGAGGCGCTCAATCTCTTGCGCCACCTCAGCTCCCTGGTCTGCTGCATCTCTTACTGTCTCTCTTCTGTGTCTCTTTTTGTTGCAACATCTTTTTGTGCCAGCTCTCTGCGGGGGCCAGCATTCTGTGTGGACTAGCACTCCACGTGGGCCAGCTCGCCTTTCACCAGGAGGCCCCGGAAATTAAACCCTGGACCTTCCATATGGTAGATGGGAGCCCAATTGCTTGAGCCACATCCATTTCCCAGTTGTGATTTTTTAAATACCTCTGGTAATCTTGGTTTTATTGTTTGACAAATGAATATTTCCAAATTGAAATGCATAAAATTTGTAGCCATCTACTACCAGTTTATAAGCATCTGTCTCATTGCTCCTTTGCTAATATTATATATTATCATTTTATAAGCTTTGTTATTTAATGGATTAAAAAATGAAATCTTTTTTTTTTTTTTTGCCTAGTAAATGAACTAGACTGAACTTCTAATGCAAACATTGTGATTATATTTTTACTCATTTATCTATTGAGATTGTGGTGATTTTCTTGTCAATTTGTATGACTTATATACTAAGGCTATTGCAAAGTAAATCCTTCATGATATTTTAAATGTGAAGCACCAGGAAGATCCTGATGGCAATGCATTCTGGTTTTTTTTAAGTAATTGTGTATCTAAATTGCTTGTTGCTGGAGGTGCTCTAAGATGGAATGGGTGGTTTCCAGCTAGTAGAATTATCTAAGTAGAGGCTATTTGATCTCTTGGAAGGAATTGAAACATCTGATGAGAGGTTTGGAATAGTGATCTTTAAATTCCCTTAAAATCTTGAGTTTTTATGATTCTACAATTTTCCCAAGGATATAGGCTGATAAGGTTTTAGGGGCTAGTTTTCTTCCTATTACTCTGTAAGATCAACAGGATCCTAAAGGAGACTAAGGGCTAAAAGGACCAAAGAATGATTTCCTGAACATATTGCCTTTATTTACACTTTTAAAGAAAAGTTCAAGGTGGTTGAAGAATGTGAAAATGCTTTGCATTGCAGCTGTATTGTGGCCCTTTAGCACATTATTTACCAGAAATAAACATGCATTTCCACTGAAAACTTTTACAAGAAGAACATTGGTTTTGCAACATTTTTCTAATTCAACTTGTTAAAAGAAAAACTTTTCATACAATTTAGAACCTCACAGCTTTATTGAGCGATTCATGAATCGGCAGCATCCTATTCAGAAAGTAGAAGGGATTCTGCCAAGAGGGTGGGAAGGGGAAGCTTATATAGGGTAAACAAGGGAGCAAGTGAGTGAATGTTCTGATTGGCTGGCATTAAGTTTCCATTTTACATGGGGGGTGGTGCAATCTTACAAAGTGGGGAGCACATGTACATTGATTAGTATGGTATACTTATCCATTCTGATAAGCTATCTCTACTTGACTGAAGTGGATTTATCACCCATTTTTTAGTTGCTTATCTGCAATTCTGTAGGTTTTTTGGGAAGGGGTCCCTTCTGGCAATGCCCAGTGCAGGCAGTCATTTTATTTTACTTAAATTTTTGGTCGCTTATTAATACAAATCTATAAATTTATATTTTGCATCTATACTCTTTGTTAAGAATTATTAATATTCTTTAGTGCTATATATATTGCTATTGCTAGTAGATATTATTACATATTTATATACACATAACTATACATGTTTACTGTATTTTATGGGTAATTTAAAGGATTTTTTTTCAAGGTGACTATGTAGTGTTCAGTGTATGTGCCAACTTTGGAAACTATTCCTGACATAAACATCAACTCCAATGTGGTATCTGTTCAAATTTTTATTCCTGAGGTGCTTGTTTCCTGTGTCTTGACACTTAGCATCGATGACATAAATTCCATATATGCATTTCTTATATGAGAACTATATGTGTTTTTGACAACCCTTGTATTTCCCTTATTGGAATGCTCATTGACCATTGTAACCATATATTTGATCACCAGCCTCCCTGTAGGTTACAAGTTCTCTGGGAAGAGGGAGCAAGCAGGACCCGATCCATTGTATCCCTAGCACTCAGTTTAATTCTTGTCGGTCTATAAAATCCTTGTTGAATTGAATCTGATAAATTACATGGAAAACCCTGACATGAAAATGTGCAAGAGAAAGCTGGCTGAGTATGCTCTGGACACACGCTGGGTCATGGTAAGGGTAAAGCTAAATCATCTGAGCTCCTACTAAATCATCTGAGCTGGCACATTGCATGCTTTTTATTTAATCCTCACCACTACTCTTTGAGAACTTTTTGTTTGTGTCTGTGTTTTGATTTTACATTTTACGGAAGAAGAATCTGTACTTCAAAGAGGTCAATTAACTTAGTCTACTAGTAAATAGTAGAACTGAAATTTGCTCCTAGTTTATTTTGACTTGAACACCCGGGCTCTTTTCTCTTGACTGGGATGTCTACACTAAGCAGCCTGGTCTTTATATCATTTAATCTTCCTAACAGCCCATTGAGGTAGGTACTAATATTGCCCAGTCATGCAGTTTGTGGGGAAACAGTTGGGATTGGAACTCTGTAGTTTGGTTCTAGGGAGGAAAGGGGACAAGGAGAGGGAGGGGAGAAGGTGGGAAAAGGAAGAGAAGGATAGAAACCTCTAACAATGGCTTAGGGAAGCCGATGTAGCTCAAGTGGTTGAGCGCCTGCTTCCCATGTACAATGTCCTAGATTCGATCCCCGGTACCTCCTAAAAAATAAAAAATAAAAAAAACAATGGCTTAGAATTTGACTGGGGATGAAACAAAAAATAAAGTTTGCCAGTAAGCTGTTTCAAAATCCACTAAAGAGGTAGTGTGGAGCAATTGGGATGGAGAAGAATCAGCGTGAGTGCATATGCCGCCAATTGTTTGGGTAGGGTCTGCTTGAGCTTGTGCTCAAAGCAACGGGAGTACCACTGGGTAGGGATCTGCCTTTCTAGTTTATTACAGGTAGTTTATTCCTGAGTATAACTCTGAAACTGACAGCCATGCAGTCAGGAGAGAGAACAATAGAGAAGTCTGTCAAGGGATATTGTGAAGGAAGGTTCCCAGCTGGGAGTGTGAGCCAGAGGGAGGGAGGAAATGAAAGGAGGCTTTCCTGGTGGGTGGATTCCACTCAACTGGAAATCCAAATATGGACCTCCAAAAGTGGGAGGATGATAGGGAGGGAGCCTGGGTGTGACTGGGAATCCCAAAGCCAGGGCCATTTCAAAACTGAGTGGGTGTGGATTCATGGGAAGTCTCTTCATCTTGACAACACATTTATTAAAGTCTAAGCTATACTGGTTTCTTGAAAAATGAGCATTTCTGGAAAAAAGGATTTAGAAGGTGTGGGAAGTAGAGTGGGAGAACCATTTTCCTGAAAGCAGGCAATCAGACCCCAGTAGGATCTCTGAACTAGGGTGATCAGCTGGCCTGGTTTGCTGGGGACAGTCCCAAGTTTTGCACGGAAAAGTCAGTCTCCCTCTCCCTCAGAGCATTCAAAACTTTGCTCATGTGTCCCCTCCTTTTAGAAGCCTGCCCTGGCCATTATCTGAAATATCCCCCACCCCATCTCCACTGGTCACATCCTATCCTTATATCCTGCTATATTTTCTCCATGATACCTATCATTCTCTGAAATCATCTTGATATTTGTTTGTCTCCACAACTGTAAAATACACCCCAGAAAGGTTCCTTTCCTGTTGCTTTGTTCACTGCTGTATTCCCAGAACACAGAGGTACTCATTAAGTATTTGTTGAATGAAGGAGAACTTTTTTTAGTTTAAGGAACTGTGCTCAGTGCTGGATATAATAACAGTGAGCAAAACCAGAAACGGTCCTTACACTCATAGAGTTTAGTGAAAAAGAGAGATAGTAATCACATATTTTCACATGTACAAGTACAATTTCATCTGGGGTAAATGAACAAGTGAATTGGGACATGAGGGAGAGGCACTGATGCTATGAGAAGGTATAGGGCTGGGTAGAATCTGGAGCATAGGGCCAGTGAAGGCTTGCCCAAGAACGTAATGATTGAGTTGAATCCAAAGAATGGGGGGAAAATGCTTTCTAGGAAGAGGGAACTACATATGCAGAAGCCCTGTAGCAGAGTGGAGCAGGTCTGTTTGGGGCATCACTAGACGGCCCATGCGGGTGGAGTGCAGAAAGCAAGTAGCCTCACAGTATGTGGTGAGGCCGGAGAGACGTGCGGGGCCAGCCCAGGGACCTTGGAGGCTTTGCTGAGGACTTGGCAATTTTTCCTGAGTGACGGGAAATCATTGAAGGGTGTGTGTGTGTATGTTGCGTGTGTGCACGTGTGAGACATAATTACTCTTTTGCATTTCTAAGTGAGCATTCCTTAGATTATCAGGGTTCCTCAATCCTAATGTTTTGAAGAAATTAAAATGTCTAAAACTAATTAGGGAGAGGACAATTAAAATATTAATAATTATAAAATACACCTCATACAAGTACAATTTATGCACAAATAGTTCTTGAGGAATCTCTCTTGAACCTGGTACTCAAAAAAGAACATGAGCTTTGAAGCCACCGTGTTCCAGGCACTTTTCTAGTCTCTGTGGGAAGAGAAAAAGGAAACCATAAGAATATTCTTCCCCTTAAAGAGCTTAGATGTTTAGTAAGGGGGATGCAAATGAAAAAGGCACAGGGTAGATCCAGAAACACGTTCCACAAGTACTGCTGCCTAGAGATACCCAGGCATAAGTTAATATACAACTTCCTGAAAGCAAGGTCCATGTCTGAATCACTTTTGTTCCTCCCACAGATGTAAGCCAAGTGTCTGGTCCAAGAGATGTACCTAATGAAGGAAGCTGAGCCTGAATGCCTCAGGAGAGGAAAACAATTAGTCTATAGGCAAGGCAGGTCTCTAGAGACAGTCCATTATAAAAAACTACTTTTAAAAGAATATCCGCTCCATGAGGCCAGAGCTTTGGGTCTATTTTTGTTGTTGTTCACGGTTGTGTCCCCAGTGACCAGTACATTGTTACTCAATAATATTTGTCGAATAAATGAATTTGTTGTCTTAAGTAAGAGTCTGGAATGATCAGAAGACTTGATGAGGAACTGATTAAATCAGTCAATGGCACCTCCAAACGGTGGGACACTATTCAGCAACTAAAGAGCATGTCACAGAAGGCCTCGTGGCAGGGCAGTGTAGTGAAAGTACAGGCTTTGGAGGCAGACTGCCTAGGTTTGAAGCTGGCTTCTGCCACTCACTAGCTGTGTGACCTTGGGGAAACCTCTCTGTGGTGCAGTGTCTTCAGTTGTAAAATAGGTGCAATAATAGCACAATACTTAGAATTCTTGTGAGACTTAATGAGTTAATATAGATAAAGTACATAGGGCATTGCCTGGTATGTAATAAACACTATGAATATTAGTTCTAAGTGCTTTACATATATTAACTCTTTTAATCCTCATCACACCCTAAAAAGTAGGTACTGTTATGATCCCCATTTTACATTAAATGATAAATAACAATAATTTCTCTGAATGTGATTGGTAGAAATTGAAAGATTTTGAGAAGAGGAATGGCATGATCTAATTTATATTTTAACACTGAAAACAGATTGGGGGAGTGAGGGGTGGGGAGGAATGGTGAACAAGCTTCTAGGAGAGGATTACTCCTTTAGCATGATACCAGTGCAGTTATCACCTCCTTTTATAGGTAAGGAAACTGAGACTCAAGATGTTAAATGACCCATGACTAGTCAGAAGCAGAGCTGAGACTAGAGATCCGGTCCTCTAAAAGACAGCTAACTCCTGGTTCAGGATTCTTCATTTAGAGCATTTCTTCATTTCAAATGCAAGGCAAATGGCTTTGATAGTGAGTGGATTAATTTTTAATCCCACTCACCTCCCACGGGCAAAGACTTTCAAGTCTCTTTTGGATGCTGTAATCCTAGGCCTTTCAAAGCCACCTGGCTTTAAGTAGAATGTCTCTTATCCTGGTAGATATCTCTTAGAGGGACACACCTGTGAGGTCCTCTTTGAGCCCTTTGCAAAATCCCAAAGGGGCGGCATCTAGCTGGGATGGGTCAGGGTGGGGGAAGGAGTGAAAGTGGTGGGGGTGATAGTGGTCCCGGGGAGGTGGCCCCGTGAGGAATGACGTCAGCGTATCCTGGCCAATGAAAGGTCTTTGAATAAGAAGGTATAGGAGATCAAGTTCAACAAGGCTGCCCCTGAAAGTAAAGACATACGGAGAGGCATAAAGGAAGTGTCCTTGAATCTCAACCTCCAGCCAGCTGGCTCCAGGAAGGAGCTTTACAGGGATTTCCCCCTATGTGGGTTGAAGGAGCACTGAATAGTGTGTGAATGCCTCTAGGGAAGGAGGGCGGGCAAAGTAGAAAGACTCCCTCATTTTGCACATTTTCCCCACGCCCCTTATCAAACCTAGTATGCTTAATAACAATGCTTTATATCTGGGCAGGTCTACATAAACTGTTGCAATAACCTCTTACAATAACCTATCAGAGGAGGCAGAACAGGGAGTAGTATCCCCATCTGATGATTCAGGAATCTAAGGCCCAGAAAGGGTAAAACTTGCCTAATATTAAAGCAATCAGACAAATGAACAAAAAAACCTCGGGAATGGCAGGGCCTGATTTCTGGATTCAAATCCATTGCTGTTCTTTTCTTCTAGTCTCCCTCTTTTCCTTCTCCTTTTTCTTTGAAAGTCTTTATTAAGTTTTTCATTTTTACAAGGCAATATGTTCCATGTTAAATTTTACTAAATATATTAAAAGTAGAATAAAATATAGATAAATGAAAAAAGAAGAAGAAAAAATATATAATTCTATCACTTAGATATAGTCACTATTAAAACCTTGGTATATATCATTTTAGATTTTTTTCCTATGCATATAATAGATATAATAAATTATAAATATTGCCCCATAATACCCATAATTTTTTTTTTGCTTTGGTCCAAAGAGGGAAAAAAGTGACCCTTTAGACTATACCCTGAAAAAATTTCTTTAGTTGCTTGAAACTTTCTAAATAGCATGTTTGTACTGCTATTTCTTGATTTTTCTTGACTTTCTGCTATGTAAGATGAGGGTTCAGCTTTCTTACATATTTTTCCCAATTTTTTCCATTCTTCTCTATCTCCCTTTCTCAAAATATAGTTGTAGCACTGTTTTGTTATGTGGATTAAATAAATCTTCAGTGATCACAAATAGCATAAAGTTTGTTCCATTTAAAGGAAAGGAGAACTTGAACTGAGAGTCTTAGCTCATGCTAAGGTGTACTCTGGAGACCGGCAGGAGATGTGCAAATTATCACGTGTGACTGGCCCCCGCCTGGCTCTTTCTCAAACCTCTGCCGCGAGCGTGCATGTCCTGTAGGCTGTCAGAGGAGGCTCAGTACTTCATTTGTCATGTTTTCTTTCAGCATGAAGTACAAGCCTTGGGCAGGCGGTAGGGACTTGGTGGTGGCTTCTGAAATTGTTTCCCAGAAGAGCAGTGACTCATCACAGGAAACCTTTTGTTTTCTCTCTGACCTTCTCTCAACTTCCTGTTCCACCCATCTGTGCTGGACTTTTCACACTCCTCACCAACAGACAGGCACTCACCTCTATCTTTAGTCAACAGTGGTAAATGGAGACAGTTTTGTGAGTAAGTTCCAGCCAGTGAAGTCCTTGAGGGCAGTGGACCTTTTCTTAAAGCTTTGGCATCTCCTCTTAAGATCTGGGCCACTTTCCATTCCTTGACTCCTGGAGAATCCCTTTTCCAGTGTTCCTTGCCAGAATGGAATTTGGGTTATAGAGAAAGAGATATGCTCCCTTAGTCCTTGCTATAGATAGGAACTATTTTTGCACCACTTTTTCTAGAGGATGCACGTCAACATATTCATTTAATAACAGGGCTTCTATTGCTTTTGGTTGATGTAAACTAAACTGAAGAGGATGCTTGTGGTTCCCACATCCCATAGTGCCTCAGACATAGCTGAAGTCCTCAATGGCTATATATTGAAGTCAACCATACAATTTAGATTTCTGCATGTTTAGAGTTAGAAGGGACCTTAAAGATCATCTAGACTTGCTTTTCCATTTTACAGACAAGGATCCTGAGGCCAAAAGAAATGAATTTCCCGTGGTTGCCTAGCCAGGTCCTGGCCTGATTGGTCCTGGTCCATCTAGGGTAATTTGTATACTCACACCTACCTCTGCGCTGATCTCTAGCTAGACTCGAGTTCCCACTTTCCTCTTACCTCTTCTTCACTCCCTGAACCTCGGGGTGTAGTCCTCAGACTGGCAAAATTATTCCTTTGCAAGTGTTCACACTTCCTCTGCCACTGGTGTCCCAAAGCTCCTCATGGTTCCAGGTCTTTCTCCAGAATGCAGGCAAATTCAGAGTGCCGACTTTGGTTTCTTCTGCTGAGAATCCATGACTTCCCTTGAAGACATGCATCAAAGAAGTTTTTCAAAACTTTAGTAGTAAAATACTCAGTAAAGAACATTTTAAGAAGATACAAACAAGTGGGTTTGAACTTTTTGGGTATGTTTTCTTTGGACTTTACCTTGTAAGTTCCCCTTGCTTCTAAGGAATAGATTGTTTTATTATAGTTATCTTACTAATTCAACTTTATATCCTGCTATATTCCACTTGTGCTCTTTTAGTATAACTATATAACAGAAGGATTGGGAACAAATGATGGTTTGCTTTTTCTGGAGCTTTCTTCTGTTAAACCACCTTCATCTATTTAGAAAAATAGGCTCCTCTATTGGTAGAGTAAAAAATAATGTGCACATTCAAGGCTAGATTTTGGAAACAAGATAGTGCTCTGTAACTCCACTATCTTCTGGTCTTCCCCACTGCTCCATGCTGGGGGAATTGGAGTTGCATTCTCTTTTACTATTTGTGGAGGTACTGTGCTTTCTGGGAGTCTTTGAACCAGAACCCTGCCTCTGCCAGCCACATTCACATTGAATCCAGTCTTCTGGTCTCCATGATGGTCTCTGCCCCAACCATCTGACCAGTCTGCCATCTCTTTGCTCTCTGGTTATTGTGAAGGAGTCCATTGTAAAACTAATCAGCCGTGAAACCTGCGTACTATGTTCAGGCACTTCCCCCAGACCATAGCTTTATGAAAGCAGGAATCAAGTCTTCCCATATGTCTTAGGTGTGTCTCTGATTCCCCAATATGATGCCCAGCACATAGAAGATACCCAATGCATGGACAGTGAGTGAGTGAATGAATAAATCTAATTGTGGTGGCAGAGTAAGTTTCCTTAGTGATTTCAAAAGCATAATCACAACTGTGATGGGACATTCTCTTCTGAGCATCTCCTACCACAAGGAAAGAGACAGAAACTGAATAGAAAATTGAGTTTGTCAATGGCAGACAGGATGGGCTGAAAATTCTCTTGGGTGGAAATGATGGTTCCTGGTTTCTGAGGTCTTTCTTACTCCTCACAGCCAACAGTCCCTGGATATTGCAAAATCCTTTGTGCCATTTAAGAATCCTGGGTTTTTTCTTTGTTGCTCTTCTTAATTTTGATGTCAAAAATAGTTTATTTTCCAAGATAGGAGGAGCAATTCTGCTCTAAGGAGAAGCACACATCCTCATAAGCTTCCCTTAACACTTAAAATCATAGTCCCAGGGTAACCTACTTTGATATATGACATTGCTTCTAGGTGGAAGACTACTCAGCAATAGAAATGCACTATTAATAAACACAGCAGTGTGATGAATCTCAAAATAATTATGCTGAGTGAAAGAAGCCAGACCAAGAAAAGACAAAGAATATATACAATATTATTCCATTTTTATAAAACTCTTTAAAATGCAAAATTATCTATAGTGAGACAAAAAGTAGATCAGTATTTGCCTGGCAGATGGGGTAGGAAGAGGTGGGAGGCAGGGATTACAAAGGCGTACCAGGAAACTTTTAGTGGTGATGGCTGTGCTCGTAGCTGTGATTGTAGTAATGGTTTCATTGATACATTCATAGACCAAGTTTACAAATTGTATGGTGTAAAAATGTAAAGTTTATTAGATCTCCATTATGTATCAATAAAGTTGTTTAAAAAATTGTTTCTAGGCTTATCCCCCACCCTGTATAGCCTACCTCACTTCCCAACTTCCCATTAAAGGATGATTAGCCCCAATGTAAGGACAACTGGTCCTTTTTCATGTTAAACACTGAGATTTCTATGCTTCCTGTGGAAGTAGGGAAAGTATTCTAACTGGACCACAGTCCTCTCCTGACTAAAATCCAGACCCTCCTGAGCACTGTAAACAAACAGGCCCCTTTTTCCCATTCTGTGGCCATTTGGGGAATGACCCCCTCACGGTCTCAGTGGCATATTTTTGAATAGAAGTCGGTTGTGTAGCTGGCATTTGCATTACTTCCACCCTGGAACATGACTCACCAGCCCCAATGATAACTATTCTTAGACCTTTGACATGTTTTCAGTGTGCTTTTCAAAATACTTATTGGTTCCACACAGGAAGCCTTGAGTTCAGTGACCTACCAGTGCTTGCCTCTTCCTCTCCTGTACATTTCTTTCATTGTGCTCCAAGGTGCTTTAGAGTTAAGTATCTCCAGATCAGCAAAAAGAAATGCAGGCAAATCCCTTTCTCAGGAAGTCAGCATTATTCTCATGCCTTTGAAATGTTTCTAGAACCTAAGGAAGACTCAGGGATGAGTCCCTGGGATATATAGATGTGGGGCATCACTGACCAGCCAAGATGTTACATGTTCTCCCATCTTGTGGAGAAAAAAGGTACAGGCTCCGAGTGGTTAAGTAAATGGCAAAGGCTTGAAGCTAGATCAGGGCCACTCAAAGTATAGTCTGTTTACCTGGGCTGGTCTGTGAACAAGGTAAGAAATTGAAAGCAAGTGTTTAGAAACTTTTATAAAATTTGACAGAATACTTTTTTCTGTTGCATCAAACAACAGAAAAGGTGGACTTGTATGTCTTTTATGTTTTAATTTATTATTATTTATTTTGCACAAGTTTTGGTCCATAATGGATAGGAAATTAAAAAAACAACAACAACAAAAAACAGAAACTGACCCTTCACCACAGATATCTTGAGAAGCACTAGAGCTAGAGCTTTATGGTCTCCAAAGAACAGTTCTAGGAACCTTCCTTCCAAAGGTGGATGGACTGTGGAGAGATGGGGACAGTGCTGGGGAGAAGGAGGACAGAGGCACTATGCTAATAATAACCAGAGTTGAGGCAAAATTGGAGGGGCCTGCAATTAGAGGAGGGGCTGGAAACGGCAGTGTGAGGAGAAAGTTGTCATTATCACCCAGCTCTTTTGACTCAGGCCAATGTCCCTTCATCATGGACCTTAGGAGCAGATGGAGGAAGCTGCTGAGAAGTAGGATTTGAGGGGTACCACAGCTCACACCTGGAATGTGGCTGGAATTCTGAGTCCCATTTAAGAGAGTTACCCATGTTTAAGATGGGTCATATAACCAAGCAGGAGGAGGAGGGAGGCTGGCAATCACTGCCCTATAGTACATGAGTATATATACGGACATACTCCTATGGAGTCACTTTGTTCCTACAGATCAGAGGAACTGTTTCTTTGGAAAGCATAAAAGGAACATCATACCAGACTGATAAGTTTTAATGAAAAGAAGTGGGATCAGAAAAGGGTCGAGCAAAATAGGGTCTCATTATCTATCTGAAACTGAGGAGATCCAAGCAGTGAAGAGGCAGCACGAACGGCCTATAGCAGAATTCCTTACTTTCTTATCTTCTAGCTGTCTCTGCTGGCCCCTGCTCTGTTTTTGTAATAAGTCATAGTGTGGGGTGATGCTCAGGTTTCCAGGGGACATGGAGCAGCTACTGTCCCACTCGCCTTTGAACCAGTCACCTGACAATCTCCTCACTAGTACATATACGGGAAAGGTGGTAGGACAGAGAGGCCACCTTCCTCTTGTTGATCTTCATATGTGACTCAATATCCCCTGGACACTCTTGCTGACATCCATGTCTTTATTAGCTGAGAGTAGAGAATCAGGTCGGGTGGATTCAGGCTCTTTAATGTGAGAAAAGCTTTTGTATCTTTGCTTTGGGAAAGAAAGGAAACACCTAGCCCTCTTGCTTTTTTATTGAATTTGAGGATGCTTTTGGTGCTGTAAATTCTTCTGAAATATCTCTTGCTTTGACCTGGGTGATGATACATGTGGGTTTGAGTGTGCTTGTTGTGTGGGAGTATATCCAGTCTGCAGAGTTTAGAGGGTTGAGATTCGACCTTGGATCTCACGTGGGTTGACCCTGCACACTGCAGTGTGGTGGGTTACGGTAAAACAGAAGGACGATTGAAAACTCAGCTACCTTTCCTCTTGGGCCAAACCCAAGTTAGTGACAATGCACTCATAGTTACTTTCTTTTTGGGATGTCTGGACCCAATGGCAGGGGATTTTACAGAGATTGACAAAGGAGGGCAAGAGTAACATGAAAGCCATTCTCAGCCTGTTGGCCTGCCCCAAAATAACCAGGGATGGCCTGAGACAAAATTTAACCCACAGTCACTGCCCACCCCAAATTTATAATCTGGTAGGCTAACAATACTAGCCCAGTATGAAACAGAGTTAATAAGCACTAGATTGTGGCAAAGATTACAAATATTATAGGTGCTTCAAGAAAGAGGAATGGATATGGGACAGGGGAGTCAGGGAAAGCTCCTGGCAGGGTGGGGCTTCAGATGACAATGAATCCTTCCCTCCTTTGAATCAGACAGGGTTTGAGCCCTGGATTTACCACTGATGCGTTAAGGCCTTGGGCAGGTATAAGATCTCTGAGTTTCAGTGTCTTCATCTATGAGATGGGGAAGTACCTAACCATAACATAGGCTTTTTGGAAACATTAAATGACGTAAGGTACCCAGCTGAATAAGTGTCCAGTAATGTTAGATCCCTTTGTTCCTTTCCATGACTGCATGGAATTCCCCTTTTCTGGGAATGCCTTACTAATTTGTACACAGCACTTAGATCTGGACGGCTGCTGTTTCTCCTGTGGAGAGGCAGTGCTATAAACAAACCATGAGTCAGAATCTGCTTTTCTGAACTATGCACCCAGTTTCCCCACCTGGGCCAAGATAATAACTCTGTCTTAAACCAGAAACTCCAGGGCATAGCTTTTATCATGACAAGTACTTTGCCCAAGTACTTGACTAAAAAAACAGAATTCTCAATCATAACACAAGTTCTCATCAAAATCAAGTTCAGCTTAACTCCCTAGCCACTCCTAATTTGTAAACATTTCCCAATTTTACTTTACACAAAATAGGAAGTTATAAAATGCTAGCCCTGCAATTGAATGCAATTCATTCTAGAAAGACAGGCCTAGGAATCTGATGCCTTTTTTGTTTTTAATCAGTAAGAAATTGGTCATCAATAGAGAGGACATATACCATGATAGTTGCTGGATCTAAACTGCCAAACTTGCTTCCCAGCTCTGCTACTTTACCAGCTACAGAACTTTGAGCAAATTATTTAGCCTTGCTGTGCCTCAGTTTGCTTATCTGTCAAATGGGGAAAATAATCCTACATATCTCATAGGGTTGCTGTGATGACTAAACTCTATAAAACACTTAGAACAGTTCAATAGAAGCAATAAATATGCATTGGCCATAATTAGTATTATTCTGCCCCCATGAAGTTGGGAGAGGGAAAGTTTCAGAGCTTAAGGGATGCTGGGCCCCTAAAGAACAAGAAAGCCCACACCAGCTGGGATGGCAACAAAGGGAGGCATTGAAAATAATATGCTTAGAAAGGCATGAGCCCAAATGCCAAACCCTGATGAGACAGCCCAGGTTTGACCATTGACAGGAAACTGCCATCAGGGAGGCCCTTTAGAATTTGACAGTCTCTGTTCTAGACTCTGGGATTCCTGGACACAGCCTCTCTGCCAACCTGGCCCAAGACTTGTTTTGGTGAGAATGACATACTAGCACAGGGTGGGTCAATAACAGGCCCTTTGTCCTGTCCTAGACCTCTGAATGCCACTGTATGGACACGTCCAGCGAGGCAGGTAGCTGGCATCTTAAGGATCCAGGTCATTATTAGATGGACACTCACTAAGGAGAGTGCCTCCCAGCCTTGCAGTGTGTGCTGTGGTGCACGTAGGCCAGCATACCTCATATCTCTGGCTGGGCAATTACATTCCAACTACCATGCCCCATTCCAAGGCAGCCAGAGCCAGCTGAGGCACAGCGTTTGGGGAAGAGAGCCAGGTAGTTTCCCTCCTTTCATCTTGTTTTTAAAAGTCCGTAGGCATTTTCTTCTAAACTTGGGCTCTAATGGCAATGCTCAACATGGGAAAGCAAATCTGAAAGACAGGAACTAAACTGTGTCTGCTCATGGTCCTGCCTTTTGCTGTTCTGAAGTGCAGCCAAAAGGTGCATCCTTCTGCCCTCCCAGACAGAAACCTAGCAGCAGAGCAGCAGTGTGTCCTTTCCCCCAGCCACTGCCTTCCCTGTGAGTGTGTTAGCACATACCTACACATTAGTGGTGCAGACTGGGGTGATGTTCAGCCCTGTATTTAAATTCTAGTGTGGGATTCACAGGCTGAGTGTGTAACATGCATGTCCAGGCATGGCCTCTTGGCAGACTCCAGGGTTTGATGCCTACCCAGAGGGTCCCCAAAGCTGGCTTCTTGCATCAGAAGTGATCCCATGCAGTATCTGATGATAACAGTTTATGACAGTCTACCCTGGCTCTACTAGCACTGAACCTTCAACTTTGGGAAATCTCCTCACTTAAGTTCTCTTATCTCGGCAGAGAGAACCGTGTTTGAATACTAACAATTGGTACCACTTACTGAACACGTGCTAGGCATCAGGCAGTGTGCTAAGGGCACCTTACACAGCCATTTCCCACAGTCCCCGCCAGCACGCCAATGGTGGTAATGTGATCAGCTCTGCTTTGCAGATGAGGATGCTGAGAAGCAGTGATGTTAGGTAACTTGCCCAAGGTCATCCAAGTAGGAAGTGGTAATGCCTGTATTTGAACCAGGCAGTCTGATCCCACCCACTACATTGCCCACTGCCTTGGCATCTCTTTACTGACATCTCTCCAAGGATTAGGCCAATGCCTGAGAATTATCATCCTCATTGTCATCATCAGTCTTATCAGCCAGCTGGGGCCAGATCCTCAAGAAGCTTTTACCTGGTTGACATTTGGCTATTTTGCTACATGTTTGATTTTAGGGATAATAATCCAAAATGAAGTTATTTCATCATTAATTTCTATTACTTGTGTTCAAGAAATGTTTAGTGAGCATTTGTGTTGTGCCAGGCATTATAAAAGAACTTGCAAAGAGGGCCAGGACAGGGTCCTTGCTTTAAAGAGCTTATACTCTATAAAAGAGGAATATTCTTCTATTCTTCCAAAATTCCCAAGATGGTCCACAAAGCCCTCTTCAGCCTCATTCACCTCCTTTGTCTCAAGCCTCCTTTGAGTCCTTTCGTGGTGCCAAGCTACCTCCACCTCAGGGCCTTTGCACCTTCTGTTTCTTCACGCGAGAATACTCCACACCTTTGCCTGGTTAACCCTCCTCATCTTTTTTATCTTAGCTTAAATACCTCTTCATTAGGGGATTCTCTCTAAACCCCACAGATTATGTCAGGTGTCCCCTCCCCCGCCACACCCCATTATACCACCCTCCACTTTTAATTTTTGCAATTAGTTGATTAAGCCATCAGCCTCCACATGCTACAATCTTGCTTTTCTTGCTCATTACCGTATTCCCAGCACATAATAGGCACTCACTAAATACCATGAATGAAGATTACAAATTATTAAATTTTTAAAGCAAAACTTGAGTACATTAGTCCCGAGTCCTGTGAGACAGGACTAAATGTGCCAGGTTTTTATTAGGGAAAGGCTGGTGAGACTAAATGAGGAGAGAGCTGCAGGAAGCAGAGAGTCCTCAGACAGTGATGCAAATCCGATCTTAGAAAGCTGAACGGAAGAAAGGAGGATTGGGTGGATCTTCCTACACATTCCCATGGAACTTTTCTAAGGAGAGTTCGGCAAGGCCATGGAGGAGCTAGCTGGCCAGCCAAAGTCTACCATCAGAGGAGAACGCTGTCTCCCAGCCACAGGTCTACTTTAGTATCCCTGCCACGCTCTCTCATTGGCTGAGAGCAGCCCGTGGGAGGCGTGGCCTCACAGCTAAGGATGCCAGGGCTCAGAAGCTGGGGTCCTCAGTCAATTAACGCTCCTTGTAGGTGGTTGGGAGGACTCCTACTCATGGCTGAATGGTAGCGAAGGGAAAAATGACCAAAGTTGTGTCTTTCACCAAAGGGCAGTGAATTCTAATTTTTTTTTTTTTTGCTCAGTATTTCTTGAACATGCACTACTCTTTGATACAGGAGGACTGACTGCAACCATACATGGGTTCTCCTGAAAAAGCTTACAAGCTAGTTGGGAAAAAGTAAGCGCATGTGCTGCTCTTTAACTCAGTCTTGTTGTTTATAAAATGAAGATGACTCCACCTACCTTGGGTGATGACCTTTGTGAATAGAGTAGGTGCTCAACAAATAAGATTTGAAAACGAATTTGGAAAAATAACGATTGGTCATCCTCCCCACATTTTCTGCTTTTCTTCCCATTTCAACAGGGCTGATAGTTTAAGTTTTCAAAGAAACCTTTGGCTTAGGAAGTGTGCTTTGCTTGTAATTACTCCCATCAACAGTCCCCTGAGGCTTTTCATTCCAGATCATTTTTCAAGTAAAAGAACTGCAGTTTAACTATGTGATCAGCACCAAAGAAGATTTAGTATCGAGTTACCACATTTAAGGACATCTCTGGGGAAAGGCTGGGTGGTGTATGCTTGGCATAAGGAGTTCACTGTGGGGTTGGTTTCTTAATTCTTAATCCTGAGGTGTCTATGTGTTCAGTTTGTTCTCTCTTACAACTCAGTAGTTGGGACATTGCTGAGTCAGGGTTCTTTCTAGAGATGAAGGTTGTGGATTCCTGATGTTTGGGTACTGGATATTTAGGGTAGGGGTGGACACCCTCCCTTTTCCTTACTGCCAAAGTAAGTGGGTGGTCCTCTCCAGCCCCTCCACACACTCCTTTTGTTATATCTTACTCTTTCAATAATTTTTCCCCTTTAATGCCGCCATAAAGTTAATCTTATCCTGATCTCGACTATTGAATCAGCCTGTCCTTCCTAGGAATAGGTTTAATTCAACCACTACCTCCTGAGCAACAAGTAGATGCAGGAATTGTGCTTCAGTATTCTGATTACAGAATGAGAGGGTAGAGGCCAGGCTCAGGCATGGCAAATACATGAAATGTATCCTGCTTTCCCTCACTCCCACCCATGGAGAACATTGTCAGCCAATCACAGCGCTCTTCCCACTGAGTCTGGCCATGGCCTCAAAATCGTTCTCAGCACAATGGTCCATGTGGCTGTTATGTATGATTAGAGTCCCACGTGAGATGACCTTAAATATCCCTGGGAGAGCTAACGAAGAAAATAAAAGCAATCAGTAATTCAAACCACAGTGTAAGTTTCAGTTTCATCTGTAATTTCTCCTCAAGGATGACTGCAATGAGCTGAAGTGGGAGTCTGGTAGACCTGGATTGGGGGATGGGGTGGGGACAACACAGGTGAGAGAAAGTAGGAGGAGGAAGCAAAGGAAGGCAATGATCTGGACTCCAAGAGGAAAAGTTCTGGGCCCATGTGCATTATGGGTGGCCAAAGCTCCTTTCATAAGAGGGGTGTTTGATGCAGAACAGAAGTGTCAAGAGAAGCTAACTGTTGGGAGTTAGTACCTGGGGTTCTTACTTTTAAAAATTAACCTCATCCATTTGTTCAGAGGTTGGTCTGTGCTCCAAACAACTTCCTAGCTCTGTGTGCTGGTGGAGCCTGAGGAGATGGAGTGGACTTTCAACATTTTTGACTGTTAATGAGCTAAACACCCTCCTGCTGTTTATAGTTTGCTGGCAGTGGTGGGGATCCTCTGTCTCCCACTACAAAGGGTGGGGTCCTCCCTCTTCTACTTCCTGGCAGCTCAGCCACAAACTGGTATCTCGTGGCCTGTCTCAATGGGATATCCTGAATGAGTGATGCCAAGATAAAGCAAAGGTTAGAATTCATCCACAGAGGCCGTGCAGTGGTGTCCGTCCCATGGCAGTGGAGGACTGGGCCACAGTGGAGTGGCCAGACTATTCCTGTGGCTCAGCCTCCAGAGTTCCCTGTCTTCCAGCTCCTCCATGTCTGTGAATCACCAGTTTTCTCCCAATGAATTCCCTCTTTGCGTAAGGCAGCAGGGCCTGTTTCTGTTACATATAAGCAAGAACTTTATTGCTAAAGGTAGGTAAGGAAGAGGAGAGTGCTATTTTAATATTTTCTAGGTCCATGGGCACAAATTTTGGGGGTCACAATGTAACACAAACAATAGAGAGGTGGGCCCTGAATTCAGAATTCAGTTGAACTCTATAGGCTTTTTTCTTTCTTTCTTTTTTTTTTTTAAGATGGTACTGGGGATTGAACCCAGGACCTTGTACATAGGAAGCAGGTGCTCAACCACTGAGCTCCATCTGTTCCACCTACAGGCTTTTAATCAGTGGCCTAATGCAGACAAGTACCAGACTTTGTGCTATGGGTGATGCAAAAACAGGGCTGTTTAGTCATTACCCATTGATACTATGTTCTTACTGATGCTTGCTCTGATAGGACAGGGAATCAATTCTGATTCACTAGTGTCTGGACTGCCCCAGTTTTAAATATTTTTACTATCACTCTTGGATACAATTATGAAGATTACTGAAATATGAAGATAGAAAGAAAGAGAGTGGGAGAGAAAAAGGTGATGTGAATAACTATGGTATAAAGGGAAAAGAAAAAAATATATATACATTTTTAAAACATGTATTACCAAGTATTTTGAGCATGAATAGGAAACAGGTTTCCCAGGGTGAGGGGGCTGCGTTTGATCCAGGACTCAATGTTAACAGCCGGAGAAAGGGGTGAAGGAGATTCTTCACTGAGGAAGGAGCCCGAGCAAGGGCATGTTGTTGAACAAGTGTGTTTGTCACGATCTAGGGAATGGAAAGGCTGGAAGATAGGGAGGGACGCAAGGACAGATGAGAAATGTGGGGTGTTGGTAAACCATGGCAGCCCTCGAAAACTTGTTCAGGAGCATGGACAATTCCCCCCTACTCCCCATTCCCCACAGGTCAAGAGAAGCCATTGATGTTTTATGAGCAGGGGCAACATTTGAAGCAGTGTCTAGATGAAGGACAGAAATGAGGCAGATTGACCAGCTACCAGAGTTGTGTGGTATTATGTCTGAGAGAGAGAGGGAGGATGGCTTCTGTAGAAATGAAAAAAGGGGGGCAGATATGAGAGACAGAACCAATGAGGGACTGATAAGTGGGCTTTGACGATGACCCAAGGCTTCAAGCATGCTGAGAGGGAGGGGATGCTATTGAGAGAGAGAATCCAGAAGGAGGGTCTGCTAGGCTGGGAACAGGGAGCTATGTATAGGTCACACTGCATCTGGACATGGCCAACACGCAATGGAAATTTAGATCCAGAGCTTAAGAATGTGAGCAGGGCTTAAGATAAAGAGTCATTTGGGAGCTGTCATCACAGAGGAACTAGTTGCAACAGCAAGTTATTTAGCTTCTTCAATCACCTAACGCCGGGCTTGGGTGCCTGGCCGCATGGGTAAGAGCAGGTGGACCGCTGCTATCTGGTGCCTGGATGGCCTGTTGTGGTTCCCCCAACACAGTCCTTGAATCCTTGAGATTCCAAGAAAGAGGTGCATTAGCTCTATCCTCTCTCATTTAGTACAGCTTTTCCCCTCTCCCTCCCCTTACTTGTCAAGCTTCTAACTCAGCAAATAACAGCTGGAGGGGGTATAGGAAGGCCAAGTCAACAGCTGTGTGTTGGGAATCAAGACGGCATCCAGGATGAAGACACTGACTGGCCACAGCTGCTGCCAGGATGTGTGTGTGTGTGTGTGTGTGAGAGAGAGAGAGACAGAGAGACAGAGAGACAGAGAGAGACAGAGAGAGAGAGAGACCCATAGCAAGCAGTGGATAAGAATTGCTGGCCAGCTTTTCTTAAGCTTGGTAAATTTAATATTCTTTAAAAATACTTTGAATTATATACCAAAGATTATTTCACTTCATATTTTATTCTAAGTCCTGTTGATTAGAAAACCAGAAATCTGACTTTCAGGATCCTTGGATTGTCGGTGATCACCCTTTGCACACACACGCACTGGCCTGGCCTCACACTGGCAGTGGAGTCTGTTCAGAGATTCTGAGATTGGCTGGAAGCTGCCTCCTGCCCGTGTGTTGAGTTGAGGCACCGGGATCTAGGACTATGTGAAAAGATTAAAAGGTCAAGAAAAGTCTGTTGTCCCCAATCCCAGCTGAAGAGAGGCCTCTTCCTGGAAAGTTATTAGGATTTGTGTGTATGTGGTTTCATTCCTGGCCAACATGGGTCTCAAGCTGGGTAATCTGTTTCTAATCATAATTTGGATTACACCCCCCTCTCCCCTACTCTCCACTAACCAAATGTTTGTTTGTCTGAGGAAGCCAATCCTCAGGCCCCAAACAGGCATGACAAACCTCCACAGAAGAGCCAGGAAACTCCCCGGCCAGTAGGCTCATTCCAAGGCCAGCAGGGGACCACAGCTGCTGCTTCATGCTGGGAAAGGGCAGGAAGTAACTGTCCCTCACAGTGCGCTGGCTTCTTCAGCCCTGGGCTGTCCCCTCTGGTTACTGTTGGTTCTCAACCAGGTGATTTTACTCCCCAGGGGATATGTGGCAATGTCTTGAGACATTGGTAGAGAGGGTAGAGGGGAGTGATACTGGCATCTACTGAGTAGAGGGGAGGGATGAGCTAACCATCCTACAGCCCCCACATAAAGAATTATCTAGCCTGAAATGTCAGTAGTGCTGAGGTTGAGAAACCCTAAAGTATACCAGACTCTAACTAAAACCTAAATGACTAAAGGTTTGTCCCCAAACAGAGTAGACAAACCTGCCAGTAGGTGGGTAGCAGCAGTGTGCTGATAAATCACCTCTCCAGGAAAAGACAAAAAATGCAAACAACACTTTCTCTGGTGTAAATAATCTCACCACAGTCGATTAAGGACAGTGGCTACCAAGGCCACGTCCTTAAGGTAGAGTTGGGAAGAGTTCCATAGAGTAGGCCCTCACCAGCTCCAGACGTTTGCCTGGGCCCCACTGATTCTCCAATCTCAGGAAAAGCAAGCAAAGCCAACACACTTCCCACAAATGATTGTGGCTGTCATTGTCATGGCAAACCATGATGGAGCCTGAGGCAAAAGGAAAAACCAGTAACACTGATCCTTTCATTTACAAGGTTGATATTTTGTTCATTGTGGACTTTTTTTCATTACTTTTTTTTCAAAGAGAAGTTGTGAATTCACAAAACAATTACTTTTGTTTTTTTTTCAAATATTGTCTTAAATATTATTTATTTATTTTATCCTTATCTCCTTCTCCTCTTCCTTTTCTTTCTCCTCATTTTTCTTCTTTTTACTGTTCATAGCAAAATGATTATGCTATGAGAGCCAGGCTGTCCAGGTTCAAATTGGCAAATTGCTCTGCCATGAGACCTTGGACAAGTGTCTGAAATGTAAGTGCTTGATATTATCAATACACAGGTATAAATATTGCTAAAAAATATTAAGCGTTTACTATGTTCAGGGATCTTTGCTAATCATTTTACATACATTATCTTCATCTACATGCAAAAGTGTGTGCGCACAGACACACATAATATGGGGCTTATGGATGAGGAAACTGAGGGCCAAAGTGACACAGTCACCCAAATAATCTTTCACCAAATTAAATTAAAAACCTGACTTAGAAAATGTGGGATCTGTCGTGAACTGGCTGTGTGTGCAACTCCAGAGACTTCGTTCATAGATTACAATGTGAGTGGTGCCCTGGAGTTGAGCCACATGTGATCCTGTTTCTTGAAGTCTTTTCAGGCTCTTTACATTTCAAAGCAAAGGAGTGTACCAGTCCAGATTTCTCTCTGAGGCAAATCCTAAGTGACAGCTGCTTTTCTTTTTAAGGATTCCTCACCAGACCTGGAAGGCAACTATGAGAAGAATGTTCTGACTGTGGCACACACCCATGGGGTCTACAGTTGAGGACAGATGGTCTGACAAATGCTGTTGCTCAAGTGTCCTCTAGATCTGCTGGTTAGGCTGCCTCCTTTGTGGCATCACGCACTTTTCCATAAATCGCATCTCACAGCTCTATAATAATGCAGATATTTGTCTGATTGTTTACCATTAGTCTGCCATCCAGACTAGCTCCATGAGGGCAGGGACCAGGCTCACTGTGTTCATTACTTGTCTCTAGCACAGAACCTGGCACATACTAGGTACTCAATAACTGTTAATAGAAAGAATGAATGAAAGGAAATCTGAGACATATTTCATATCCAAATGGGGAGAGGGACACCCAGAAGACCAAATGTCAAGGCTGGGCAAAGTCTCAGAGCCCCCCTCCCCTTCCCTGAAAAGTCAAGAACGAGAATTCTAATATGATGCCTAAAGCAGGGTAGGAATAATGTTAAATCATGACGCTGAACTATGGGTGTATTAGTCAGCCAAAGGAGTGCTAATGTGAAATACCAAAAATGAGTTGGTCTTTATAAAGGGTATTTATTTGGGGTAGAAGTCCACAGTTACCAGGCCATAAAGCATAAGTTTCTTCCCTCACCAAAGTCCATTGCCATGTGTTGGAGCAAGACAGCTGCCGACTTTGCCCAGGGTTCAGGCTTCTTGGATTCCTCTCTTCCTGGGGCTGCGTTTCTCTCTGGGCTTAGCTCCTGGTTCCTCCACAAGGTCAGCTGTAGATGATCAGGTGAACAGCTTGCTTCTCTTCTCCTGGGGCCTTGTTTCCAACACCAAAACTGCTTCTCAAAAGACTGCTTCTCAAAAACCGCTTCAACTCTGTTCTTTGCCTTGCCTTTTATATTCGATTCCCCACCCACCAAGGGGTGGGGCTCAACGCCCTACTGACGTGGCCCAGTCAATGCCCAAATCATAACTCAATCATGCCCAGATTAACAGATCAGTTTACAAGCATGATCCAATTATATTTTTGGAATTCATAATTACATCAAACTGCCCAACTATAACAATGGGTATGACTTTAAATCTTATAGATCATAGATGATGGAGTCAAAATCTGTTTTCTAGAATATTCTCTGTACTGTGGAGGACAAAAAGCTATGTAATGGCTTCTTGAGACTCCAAGCCTTTTGATAAAGCATGATGTGATGTTGGGGGCGACAAGGCGTCTCCACGGTTCTCACAGTCTGTCCTGGACGAAGCACAGCTTTTTCCTCTGGGAGCACCATGAAATGCCCCTAAGGCTGTGCTGAGACTTTTGGACTGGAAGTTGGTATTGGGATGGGGCTATGAGGAGGAAGCCAACGGGGATACTAAAGGAACAGCAACTCCCTAATTTCCCCATGGTCTTGCTTTGACTCAGCACTCGAGGTGGGAAAGAACACAAAGGTAGATGGCACAAATGTAGCAAAAGTTAGCTTAAATAACAACCTCCTAGATTATCCATACTCATTAAGAAAAGTATCCAATGGGCCAAGCAAATTTCATTGATTTTGAGAGTAACCAACTTTTAAGAATCAATTTACCCAATTCTGGAATGGAGTTTTTATTTTATTTTATTTTACTTTACTTATTTCATTTTATTTGTGGTAATATCTATACAACATAAAATTTCCCATATTAACGATTTTTAGGTATATAATTTGGTGAAATTAATTACATTCACAATGCTGTGCCACCATCGCCACCATCCATTAATAAAACTTTTCCATCTCCCCAAACAGAAACTCTGTACCCATTAAGCACTCCCCCATGAACCCAATACCCCTGGTAATCTGTAATCTACTTTTTCTATGATTTGCATATTCTAGTTATCTCACATAAGTGGAATCATACGATATCTATCCTTTTGTGTAAGGCTTATTCCACTCAGCAAGAAGTCCTCAAGGTTCATCCATGTTGTAGCATATACCAGCACTTTATTTCTTTTTATGGCTAAATAATATTCCATTGTGTGGATATAGCATATTTTGTTTAGTCATTCATCTGTTGGTGGACACTTGGGTTGCTTGCATCTTTTGACTAATGTAAATAATGCCTCTATGAACATTATATATACAAATATCTGTTTGAGTCCCTGCTTTCACTTCTTTTGGGTATATACCTACTAGTGGGATTTCCAGGCCACATGGTAATTCTTTGTTTAACCTTTTGAGAAAACTTCAAACTGTTTTCCACAGCAGCTGCAACATTTACCTTCCCATCAACAATGTACAAGAGTCTCTATATTTCCAAATACTTGCTGATACTTGTTATTTTCTGTTGTTTTTATTTTTTTTTAATAGCCGTTCTAGTGGTTTTGTTGTGATATCTCATTGTGGTTTCGATTTACATTTCTCTAATAGCGAATGATGTTGAACATCTTTTCGTGTATTTATTGGCCATTTGTATATCTCCCTTGGAGAAATATCTATTTAAGTTCTTTGCCCATATTTTAATTGTTTTGTCCTTTTTGTGTTTGAGTTGTAGGAGTTCTTTATATATATTCTGGATATTAAACCCTTATTAAATATGTGGTTTCTAAAGAATTTTTCCCATTCTGTAGATTGTCTTCTTACTTTCTTGATAACGTCCTTTGATTCACAAACATTTTTAATTTTAAAGAAGTCCAATTTATTAATTTTTTTCTTTTGTTGCTTGTGCTTTTAGTGTGAAGTCTACGAATCCATTGCCTAATACAAGGTCTTAAAGACATTTCCCTATGCTTTCTGCTAAGAGTTTTATAGTTTTATTTCTTATATTTATGTTGTTGATCCATTTTGAGTTAATTTTTATATGTGGTATGAGGTAGGAGTCCACTTTCATTCTTTTG
>JAQZBX010006414.1:0-53257 GCA_029593785.1 Cabassous unicinctus | reverse complement strand
AAAAAAAATAAGTAAAAGAAAAAAGGAAACAAAGAAATGGGAAAGACAGCAAACAAGAAACAAAACAACAGAAAAACATGAGGAAAATCAGCCTTCCCTCTTAGGCCCATAAGGAGATTCTCAGGCTGCCAGTACTGGACAATCAATCACCCAGCAGCTTGCCCTTCACAGGTGATGTACCTGATTATAATGAATAAAATCAAGGAAAGGAAAAAAAAAGGAACCAATAAAAAATTAAAAATAAGAGATGCAAGAAGGCCTAAAACAAGAATTCCTCCACTGATCTACAAGGACTCCACAAGTTAAGGAGGCTTTTGAAAGCTTATCTGGGTCTTCCTGCTCCTATTTTCTCAGGCATGTTGTGCTTCTAACAGTTTGCTGGAGCTGGCTGGTTAAGCAAGTGTCCCTGCCCCCTTACTGACTTAGTTCTTCTCTCTCCCAGAGCAGCTGAGTGTGATAACCTGCCTGATCACATCTCCCCTTGCCTCTCCCTGGGCCACCTCAGTGATGGCTTGGGTCTTTTTATAGGATTCAAAGTGTTCTCAGATGGCCAAACTCACTGAAAAGAAACAACTCTCCACCCTTCTTACTATCAGGAAATGCTCCCTGCCACTCAGTTGGCTGCAGTGAGCCAGGGGTTTTACCAAGTCTAATTGCCTTGGGGATGGGGCATACGTGTCATTTCCAGCCACAGGTGTGAGTAGCTCATGGTTTTCCTTTGGCTTCTTCATCTGTCTTGCTCCATCCTGGATGATGAGCAACACTTTTCTGTTCTACAGATCCCCAAAGCTGCTCCCTTGGGTAGGATTTTGCCCTTTCTCCATTGTTTTTTTTTGTGTGTGTGTGAAAGATTTGAGCTCTGCCTAACTACTTCAATGTTATCTTCCTGGAAGTCCCCCCATAATACCCTCTGGTGCACCTATTTATTTCTGTGGGGACAATTGTAATGCCCCCCCCCATTTCATTCTGGTTTTAGTTGTGTTCTCTCTTTTTTCATTGTCAATATACATAAAGTTTTGTTAATTTATTGAACTTTTCTAAGAACCAACTTTTGCTTTTGTTGATTCTCTATATTCTTTTTTTATTCTCTTTTTCATTTATCTCTGATATCATCTATGTTGTTTCTTTCCTTCTGCTTTTTTGTGTTTACATTGCTGTTAATCTTCTTGGTCTTACAGTTTCTTGGTTAGGTCTGTTATTTGGGATCTTTATTCTTTTCAATGTAAGCATTTAAAATTATAAAGTTTTCTCTCAACATTGCCTTTGCCTCATCACAAAATGTTTTCATTTTCATTCATTTCAACATATTTCCTTATTTTCCTTACAATATTGGCTATTTTAGAGTACATATTTAATTTGTGGCTTTTCCATTTCTTCCTCCATTATAGATTTCTAGCTTCATTCAACTCTGATTGGAGAAGACACATTGTATATATATTATATATAATTATATATAATTTGTTTTGTCCTGGAAAATGATCCATGAACAGTACATAAGAATGTGTATTCTGCTGCTTCTGGGTGAAATGTTTTATATATGTTTTTAGGTTTAATTACTTTATGGTATTGTTTAATTTTTCTGTTTCCTTGTGATCTTTTGCATAAATGTTCTATCCTTTATTGAAAGTGATGTATTAAAATCTCTTATTATTTATGTGAAATTACTTATTTATTTTTCAAATTAACCAAAATTCAGTTCAGGTATTTTGATTCTCTGTTGTTAGGTGTATTTATGTTTATAATTTTTATTACTTCTTGTTGAATGTAGTCCTTTATCAGTATGTAATGACCTTCTTTTTCTCTTGTTACATATTATTTTATACATAATTTACCTGATATTATTATATGTACTCTAACTCACTTTTCATTACTTTTTACATGATATATATATATATATATATATATATATATATATCCTTTCCCTTTCAACCTGTTTATATCTTTGAATTTTGAAATTAAGGTGAGTCTCTTATAAAGAACACGTAGTTGTTTTGTCCTTTTTCAGCCACTCTGTTAATATCCACCTATTATCTGGAGAGTTTAATGCATTTATTTACATTATAAGTAACTACCGATAATGCAGGCTTTATTCTGCCATTTTCCTATTTAGCCTATTAACTTTTTTGAATCTTAATTCTTCCATCAAGGCTTATTTCATATTTATTTTCTTTTATTTGTTGTACCATATTGAGTCCATTCTCATTTCTTTCTGGATATATTTTCCATATAATTTTTTGTGCTTCCTAAGGAGTTAAAATTTAACATCCATTTGCCATTTTGGCCTTTGCTATGAACATAACATTAGGTGCTGCATCATTTCCCTCTATACTGATTGCAAAGTCACCAAACTACCTGGGATGCTCAGTGTAAGCACAAAGAACCATGAATAGTACAACAAATGAGAAGGAGACATGCTACCTGACTTGAAAACATACTACAAAGCTACAGTGGTCAAAACTACATGTTATTGGGCTCTCTGCCCAGAGGAGGTCACACCAAATCTTGGTGTATATTTCTGTCTTTCTATCCCATTTCTCAGGAAGCTCTGTTCTTTTCCTCATTTCCCAAATAAATTCTTTATTTACTGGCCTAAAAAAAATAACAAACTACATGGTATTCACACAAGGCAGACTTACTGACTAATGGAACCAAATTGAGAGTTTTTATATAGATCCTCAAATATATGGTCAACTGATAATTAATAAAGCTACTAAGCCCACTCAACTGGGACAGAATGGCCTCTTCAACAAATGGGATTGGGAGAACTAAATATGCATTTCCAAAAGGATGAGAGAAATCAACATCTCATGCCCTATACAAAAAACTAAATCAAGCTGTATCAAAAACCTAAATTTAAGAGCCAAGACCATAAAACTCCTAGAAGATAATGAAGGGAAGCATCCACAAAATCTTGTAGTAGGAAATGGTTTCATAAACTTTAAACCCAAAGCACAAGCAACAAAAGATAAAGTAGATAAATGGGAACTCTTCAAAATTAAAACTTTTGTGCTTCAAAAGAGTTTGTCAAAAAAAAAGTGAAAAAAAGAGTTTGTCATGAATGTGAAAATGTAGCCCACTTTATGGGAGAAAATATTTAGTAACCACTTATCCAATAAGAGCTCAATATCCAGTATATATAAAAAAATCCTACATCTTAAAAATAAAAAGACAAACAATCCATTTTAAAAAATGGGCAAGAAATTGGAATAGACACTACTCCATAGAAGAAATACAAATGGCTGAGAAGCACATGAAAAGATGCTTAACGTCCCTAGCTATTAGGGAAATGGAAATCAAAAGTACAATGATATATCATCGTACACCCATTAGACTGGCAATTATTTAAAAAACAGAACTACAAGTGTTGGAGAAGATGTGGAGGAAAGGGAACCCTGAAACACAGCAGGTGGGAATGTAGAATGATGCAGCTACTATATAGGACAAATTTTATGGTTGCTTAAGAAGCTAACTATAGAACTACCTTATGATTGAGAAATCTCATTTATGGATATATAAACTGAAGAATTGAAAGCAGGGGCATGAGCAGATATATGCACACCAAAGTTCATATTGGCATTATTCACTATTGCTAAAAATTGGAAGCAACCCAAGTGTCCATCAACAGATGAATAGGTAAGCAAATTGTAGTATATACATATAAAGGGATAATACCCAGCTGTAAGAAGTAATACCGTATTAACACATGGGGCAACATGGATGAATCTTGAAAACCTTATGTTGAGTGAAGTAAGCCAGTCACTGAGGTACAAATATTAGATGACCTCACCGACATGACTTCTGCAATTTGAATAGACTTGCAGATCTAGAGTCTGGAGGATAGTTTATATGGAGAAAGAAATAGCCGATGTGCAATATTGGCAAAATCTACGATAAGGTGGAAGGGGGTGGTTGGGCAGTGAATGGGGCTGATAGTGGTTCAGTGATGTGATTGTATTCAATGATGAATAAATGTGAGGGGTATTGGGTGTGGGGGTTCGGGTTGGACTTTCCATGGAAATGGGAGAAGGGTTGGAGGAAGAAGCAGATGAACTCTGAGGATTTGCCTGTCTGTGGCAAAAACTAAAATGCTGGAAATGTTCTTTTGGCAAAATATGGCAGGAGAGGGTTACTGGTGCAGGTCATTGGAGGTGGGATGAGAGTCAGGATAGGGTGCATCTGCGGCATGCTTTTATGGAATATGAAAGTGCTCATCTTGTCATAGTGTGTTATCTCATTGGATGAGGACCCACACAATAAACAAGAAATATTAAACTTCCTTCCTGGGGAGTCCTGCTATATTCTCAATTAGAAGAGAAAGAATCTCTCAAGAACATAAGCAGTGCCTAATAGAAAACAGACCAATATATCAATCCCTCAATATTATTGCATGTTACTGTGAACCTTATTCTTAAAAAACTGAAACTTATTGATCACCATATGTTCCAAGGGAAGGGGGAAATCAACTTTAAGGAATTAGAATTGTTCTGCATAATCTTATAATGTGGATACAGGCCATTTTAAATTTTGTCAAAACCTATAAAAATGTACTGTGCAAAGTATATAACCATAATGTAAACCATTGACCATGGTTAGTATCAATGCTTTAATATTTCTACATCAGTTGTAACAAATGTACCATGCACAAGTAAATTGTTATTAATAGGGGAGAGTGCAAAAGGATCAGGACATTAGGTATGGGGAATTTCTTGTACTTTCTCTGACTTTTCTGTATCCTAAATCTTCTTGAAGATAAAGTGAAAAAGTAAGACACTGGGGGAACCTTTGGAAGAAATTTTTACTGTACGTACAAGACAACAGAACTTATGATGATGAAAGACACACAAATTTTTTAAAATTTACTTTTACTTTTTGTATTTTATTTGTTATTTTAAAAATTATTATTTTATTTTCTTATTATTTTTATTTATTTTTGGTTTTGTTTTTGTGGAAATTTTGTATTACAGAAGGGTCACAACTATAACGGGATAATAACTGGTGGGGGTGTCAATAATGGGTGGATGTGTCAGCAGGGGTGCACTTGGGAAATTCCTCTATAGCATATAAATATGTTCAATTATGGGGCATTGTCTCAGTGAGTGAAGATGCAAACAATAACCCAAAGAATATTGAATTTCCATTCTAGGAAATCTTGCTACATTCTCTCAAAAAGTGCCAAGGATCCCTTGAGTACATGGATAGTGCCTAAAAAAGGGGGACAGATCATTACACTAGGCTTTGATATTGATGGTTGAATATATGAACCTTGATCCTGTGAAATTGAAACTTAGCCTAGTATTATATATTGCCTGAGATACCTCCTGAAAGCCTCCTTCATGGTCAAATGTGGCCTTTCTCTAAATCAAAATCAGCCTATAAGCACACTACCTTCCTCCAGGTGTTTTAAATGACTTCCTGGGATGAGCCTCCCTGGCAGAGAGGGATTATTACCAAGTGCAAATTAATGATATATTTAGAAAAAGATCTTTACAAAAAGGGAGAAATAATAAATAGAAATGAATTTTTAAGGTTAAAAGAGTTCAAAGTGAGTCTGGAGTTCAAACCAGAGGTTACGCTTATGAACAGCTAAGCCGTATCTGGGAAATGAATCCTGGGAGAGAGACAAGACTTATCACAGCCTATAGCTGATATTGGAAGAAGCTGGGACCATGGAGCCTTAAGAGGAAGAGGAAGGCTGAACCCTTGCAGACATTGGCAGTCGTTTTGCTCCAACAAGTGTCAACAAACTTTGGGGAGGGAAGTAACCTATGCTTTATGGCTTGGTAACTGTAAGTTTCTACTGCAAATGAATACCCTTTATAAAAGCCACCAGATTTCTGGTATTTTGCATCAACACCCCTTTTGCTGACTAATACACCTAGGCACAAAGGAATCTGTTTGAGGAAAAAAGCATGAAATCTATGAGTTTTGCCATAATTTGCCCTGATGTTACTCATTACGTTTAAGTGTAATGGGTATGAAAGCCTTTTGTTACATATTCAACCTTATGTGATATACCTGAGAATGACTACTTGAGAGAAACCATTTGGATTTAATGAATATGGGAAAATTATATTCACATCAAAGAAACGATGCATGAGTAAAACCTTGTGTTTATAAGAAATATTGGAAAGTTTTCAGCCAGGCATTAAATCTCATTGAGCATAAATAGTACTCCATTGAACAGTGGAATGTTTTCATCTGAAGCAAAACCACATGGAGTATGAGAAAATTCATACTAGGGAGAAATCATATAAGTGTCCTGAGTATAGTAAGTCTGATCTTTACTATCATCTTTACTCCACATATGTAAAACCATTCAGAGGAACAATCATACAAATGTAATAAAGGTAGGAAAGCTTTCAACCAGATAGAAAACTTCTGCATTCATCAGAAATTTCATACTGAAAGAAAACATATAAATGTGGGAAAGCTTTAATTCAAATGTCAAATCTTAGACATATGAGATTACATACTGGAAAAAAAATCCTGATTGTAAGGAATGTGAAAAAGCCTTCAATCACAAATCATATCTCACAGATATGAAAAAACAATATTCATGTAAAGCATGCATAAAATGCTTCAGCCAAAATAATAACTCATTAAACATAAGAGCATCCATATGGAGAAAAGCCCTATAAAAGTAATGGATGTGGAAAAGCCTTTAACCAGAAGGAAAACCTCATCACCCATCAGAAAGAAAAACCTTATGAATGTAATGGATGTGGGAAAGTGTTCATTCAGAAATCAAGCCTCATTACGCACTACAGAAGACATACTGGTGAGAAAACCTATATACATAAGGAATGTAGAAGAGCCTATTCTCAAATCACTTATTTTACATGTGAGTAATTTCATTACATTTGAAAATACAAGTGATACTTATGAATGTAAGGTAAGCATTCTCTCAAAGATCATCTCCTATTGTACATGTTAGAAGTCATACAGTTGAGAAAACTTATGATTGTGATTATTGTGGAAAAACCTTTTTTCTTCTCAACTCTTGTTTTACATGCTACAATCCATACAGGTGAGAAGCCTCACCAGTATAGTTATTGTGGTAAAGCTTATAGCCAGAGGTCACACCACGTTAGACATACAAACACCCACACTCATTAAAAATGCTTTGAATTCCTAGACTAACAAAGACCTTCAGCAGGTTCATAACACATTATAAAATTCTTTCTAAAAGAAAAGACATGATTATCAGAAAGCCTTAAAAAGAAGTCCAGAACTTATACCCAAGAATATTCCTGAGGAGAAAGAGGATTAATAAATTGGAAACATGTGTCCTCCACAAATTCATAGCATACATTATTGTTGTTCAATTTTTAGAAACCTTATCTTTTAAAGGCAGGAATAAGTATGATCCCTCTATACCTCTGCTGCTAATCATGGTCCTGAAGAGTGGTTTTAAATCCTGCAGTGAAATGCAGTAAAATGAAGGAAAAAGTAGTATGAAAAAAAAATAAAAAAATAAAGAAGTTGTGTATATGCAGACCTATCATACAGAAAATACAGGATTCCCGTAGAAAACTGTGGGGACCCAGGGTTCCCTCTAAATCCTCAGCACAAAGCTGCCTGTATGACTTAGACATAAGTTAAAGGTTAACTACCCTCCCCAGAGGGAAGACAGTGTATAGATGTTATCATAAAATATTATCTTCCCAAAGCAGTAAAATTCCTTGGCAAATGTCCTTTCTTAGAGCTTAATGAAAACATCACCACATCCCATCTGTATGCTTCATGTGACCTTAGTAGGAACTCTGTTCACTTACCCTATGGAATGGTCTTGTTTTCACCCCTATGGAATGTCCTTGTTCTGAGACTCCTTATATCACCCCTCATTTTTCCTGTCTCTCTGTAGAGCATTAACCTCATTCATTCTTTGATCCACCACCATCAAGGTTTCTCTCCTCTCTGTAAGTCCCAATAAATCTTATGCAAGGCTAAAAAATAAAAAAATAAAAAAATAAAATAAAAAGAAAGGAACAGGTTTAGGTAATATGATACCCTATATAAAGCTGGATTCTTAAAATTCTTTGGTATTGATGCATTAATAGTTATGTGGAATAAAAAATGTTGTCAAGAAACATGCCCAGGAACTTGTGGGATCTTGGTATATGAAAGAAATGACATCGTAAGTCAAGAAGGAAGTGAAGGCCTGCCTATTCAAAAACTGAATTCTTGGTAATTGGCTCTCCATATGAGGAAAGATAATTAGTTCCCTGTCATATATTATATTTAAAAATAAATTTCCAGGCATCAAAGAATAAAATACAGAAAACAAAACTCTAAAACTATTAAAATGAAATATAGGAAAATGCTCTTATTATGTTCTGAGAATATATTGTAGAATAACTAACATGGGTCCAAGGAACTATATATCATGTGGCCAGCAAATAACGATTTCTAGTAAAACTTGCAAAAAGAATGTAGGAGCTACCAGTATGGGAATGAGTGAATAAAGGGTGTTCTATTTACAAAACCAAAAATTGTAGAACAGTTTAAGCATGACAAAACAAATATATACATATTAGCAAAAATTATCACAAGTGTTTGAGTGAAAAAATCAAGACATGGAATCAGGCACATCCTATGCTACACACTTATAAATTTTAATAAAACACTAACAAAGACCAATACTATGTATTGATTATGTCTCCATATGTTTATGGAGTAAAGAACAAAAAATAGTTTGAAACTAAAAAAATTAATGTATACATCATATATAACAGGCTTTTTAAAAATTGATACCAACTTAACTTCAACAGCATACACATACACTGTTTCTTTAATCCTCTGTCTGCATACCTTAATTTTTTTCATACTTGTTACAAATTTTGTCTTTGTATCTTTTTTATCCAAAATCATAGATTTATCTTTCTATTTTGTTAATTTGATTTTTAATAATAAGAAGTGGTATTACATATGCCCAAATTACAATACCTTTACCACAGGTCTTTATTTCTTTATGCTTCCTTCATTCATTGTCTAGAGCCCTTATTTCTTTTTTTTTTCTGAAGGATTGTTTAAGTATTACTCATAGGGCAGGTATAATGTTAATGAAATCCCTCAGGTTCTCTTTATCTGAGAATGTCTTAACCTCTCCCTAATTTTTAAAAGAAAATCTCACAGGGTATAAAATTCTAGGGAGAAAATTATTTTCTCTCAGTAATTTATTCCAACCCACTGTCTCCTTGCTCCCATAGTTTCTGATAAGAATTCAGCACTTAATCTAATTTGGGCTTTCTTGCAGCTCTCAGCATCCTTTCCTTGCCCTTTGCATTGACAATTTCACCACCATATGTCTGGGGATAGTTCTCCTCCATTTTTCTTGTTTGGTGTTTGATGACTTTCTTGGATGTGCGTATCCACATCTTTTACAATGGCTGATAAGTTTTCTGTCACTATTTCTTTGAGTATTCAATTTGCCCCTTTCTATGTTTCTTCTCTCTCTGCAACTTCTATAATGCATGCATCAGTATGCCTGATGGTGTTTGACAGACTATTTTAGCTTTTTCTAATTATCTTTCCTTTCTGTTTCTCTGCCTAACTCATTTTAATTTTTCTTCAATTTCATGGATTCTTTCTTCTATCAGCTCCAATCTGCTGTTGAATTCCTTCTGGGAATTTTTAATTTCAGCTATTGTAATCTTCAACTCCAATAGTTCTGTTTGGTTCACTTTAAAAATTATGTCTTTATTGAGAATCTCATATTATTCATTTATGTTTCCTGATATACTTTAGTTCTTTCTCAGTATTTTCCCTCATTTCCTTGGGTATCTTGAATATGTATGTACATATTTAAGTGTTTGTACAGTATGTCCACATTCTGTTATTTTTCACTGATGTTTTCTGGATTTTATCCTCTTTCTTTGGATGGGCCATCATTTCCTGTCTCTTTGTCATATAATATTTTAATGCACATTGTTACATTAATAATTTAAAATGTAAACTTTGCAGTTTTATCACTAAGCTGACTGTATCTTGAGTTGTATCCAGGTAGTTATATTACAGAGATTTTATTGAGTGCCTGGAGTTAACAAAACTAAACAAGCCAATGTAAGAATAACCTTTCATCATCTTTGAAAATCGGCTATGATTTGATCAGTGTGGCAGTTTGAAGTTCTTTTATGAAACCCAAAAGGTAAAGAATTATGCTCTTTTTAACTAATCCATTCATGTGGAGGATGGGGGCTTTTGACTGAAATTTTTCAGTGAGGCATGAGCCAGTTTAGGCCTCTGCCCTCTTGCTGGGTCTGCTAGAAACAGAGACAAATAGAGAGAAAGAGAGAGAGACAGAAAGAAAGGAAGCTGCCATATTTGATCCTGCAATGTTTGAGAAAGGACTCTAGGTTTGCCTAGAGCTGAGCTCTAGGAGAGAAGCTGCAAAAGGCTCAAAGAGCTGATGCCCAGGAACAGATGAGTCATATGCATGATAGATCAAGCTGAAGATTGGGAAGAAAGAGGAGAAGCCAAGACTGAGAGAAGAGGCCCAGACAAAAACAAGCCCTATACCTGATTGCCCACAGCTGAGATCCAAGAGATGGAAAATTCTGGAGGGGATGGCAGAGAGTGCCAGCCATCTTTGCCACATGGCAGGATACTAGTATCAACAGTAGTTTATGATAGTGAGACAGCATCTCTGATGATGCCTTGATCTGGATATTTCCTAGCCTTAGTATCATAAGCTTTTACAGTAAATATCAATCCCATTATAAAAGCCAACCTATTTCTAGTACTTTGTATCAGAAGCCCTGTGGGAAACTAAGACAGTGTTCTCCTTCAGCATTCAATCCTTCTAGTATGAATGTTAACTCAAGGTGAATGAAAAGTGCAGGGTCCTCCTTTTCTTTTCTGGCTCTGTGTCTTCTTTGGATTGTGCTTGATAGTGGGTTAAGGAGTTCTACCATTTACAGTAATTTTGATGCTAGTTCAACTCTCCAGGAATCAATCCTGAGGACTTAAACAGGTAAATATTTGCCACAGGCTGCCTGACTCACGTGTTTCTTATATTACTTCCTCTGTCTCACACTGCTTTTGCCTAGAGGGAAAATTCTGGCAGGGGGTTGCTCCAAACTGCCTTGGCGAAGGGGAGATGGAAAGATACAGGAAAGGTTTCAAAAGATTCTTTTATGTCCCTTTGAAGCTGCATTTTCCTGATTCAAAACTTTTCCAGTTAATTTAGTCCTTTAACTCTTTTCTATAGGTTTTAAAATAAAATTTTATTGAAGTATATTATTCATACATGAACATACATAAACAACAAATTTATAGTAAACTTTGTGAATTTACAAAACAAACATGCATATCATCATACAAGGCTCCCAAACATCTCTCCACCACCACCTTTCATTGTTGTGAAACATTTGTTAGAACAATGAAAAAGCATTATCAAAATGTTAAAACTAACTATAGCACATATCTCACATTTGGTGTGATTTTGTCCAACAAACCCAATTATTATATATTTGTTATCATTCAGGAGAAAACATTCCATATTTTCCTGTTAACCACAGTCCATCATCCACCAATGGATTCTCTGTGTTACAAGGCCCCATGTTTTCTAAAATCCATTCAAAGTGTACATTTAGTGGCTTTCATTTTCATTAAAGAGTTGTGCTATCAACACCTCAATCAATTTTAGAACTTTTCCATTATTCCAAAAGGAAAAATCCCATACTCCTTATTGTTGTCCCTTAATATTGAAAAAAATATCCTCTTTCCATTGCTGGAAAATATTACAATATTACTGTAAGATGTTGCTGACCAAAAAGTACCAACAGTCTTTGGAAGGCAGCAACATGACAAATGTCACCACGAATTCTGCAGAGACAACCCATAGTCATGTCATGACAGTGCCACAGCTGTCCTGGATGATATTCACCCTGTAGACCATGTCAGCCTTGGAGAAAGAGTCCTAGGTCTTTGCTGTCACAATCAGCCAGGTTTAAGCATCTGTGTCCTGATTACTGCATGATTCCCCTGACTTGCCTTCACAAATTATTTCTACACATTACTTGAACATTTTTCACCTTTTCTTCAGGATCTTAAGATGCATATTGTCTGAAATGGTAAGATCTGAACCCCCATGCACAAAGGAGAAAACTCTGGCCTGGAGAGCTCGATGTCATGCCTGAGGTCATGCAAAAAGCCAGGGCTTATATTTGGGGACTAGCCTGAGAAAGCAACTAAGGAAAGACTAAGAGACACTGGAAGGGAAGTCAGTCCCAGGAGAAAGTTTCCCTGAGGATCTGCAAAAGGTGGAGGGTGTACTACAGGTTGGGGGAGAAGAAGTAGTGGGGACCAAGGGAAGGGCTCAGTGGCTAGTAGTGGTGGGTAGCAGGGACATTTGCAGCCTGTCCAACACCTGAAGCCCAGAGACTCAAGCAGCCCAGACAGAGATGCAGCATGTGGCCTTGCTCATGGGCAGACTTGAGCAGACCCTCAGTTCTGCTAGATATCTCCAGGCTGATAGAAGGAAGTGGCCGACGAGCAGATGCCAGAAGCAAATAACAAGAGTGTTCATCTTGTTGAACAAATAAACCAGCTCTCACAAGCTTTCTTCCTGTATGAGAAAGTGCCTTCAACAGCTTCATTGTCATTTGGTTTTACATCATTTTATTTTTGTTCTTTTTTATTAATTAACTTTTTTATTTTTAAAGAAGCTTTAGATTACATAAATGTTACATAAAAAATATAAGGGATTCCTATATGCCTCACTCCATCCTCCTCCCTCACTTTCCCACATTAACAACATCCTTCATTGGTTGTGGTCCATATGTTAAAATTGAGGAAAACATATTGAAGCATAGTTACTAACCATGGATTATAGTTTACATTCAGTCTGCATAATTTTGGAGTTTATGACAAAATATATAATGGCCTATATCCATCATTGCAATGTCATGCAAGACAATTCCAATGTTCTGAAAATGCTATCATATTACACCAATTCTTCCCTCCTACTCGTCAGAACCTCTGGTGGCCACTGCATTTATATCAATGATAAAAGTTCTTCCTTTGTTAAAATAATAACGAGTCTATAATAGAATGATAAGTCTACTTTAGTCCATTGTTCATTCCCCAATCTTGAGGATTTGGGAATGGTGATGCCCACTCTGTTTATAATTGAGAGGGGGCTTAGATCCCATGTGTCAGGTGGATGGAACTGTCTTGCTTGTCCTTGAATAAAACACATTACCTTCTCTCAAGCATGGCTCATGTCTCCTGGGGATGAGCCTTCCTTTCACCAAGGAATTATTACCAAGTGCTGCTAGCAATGTATCTCAAAAAAGAATGTGACCAAAAGTGGAAAATCATAAATACAAATGAGGTTTTGTGTCTAAGAAATTTCAAAATGATTCAGGAGGTCATTCCAGAGGTTATGCAGATATACATCTCAGCAGGATATCATTGCCTGTCACAGTAAACAGTGTCTCAAATAGTGGGGCTCCTGAAGTCTCTAGAGACATCCAGACACTATAACCAGGGCTGACACACTCAGGAATTTGGCACCCTGAGAGTGAGGCTTACTTTGGACTTTATGCACCCCAGTGTAACAGAGTTAGACTCATTTATGGCTTCCCTACACATGACTCTTCTATCCCCTTTTTTTGAACCTATATTTAGCACTTTACTTGTTAAATATATGTCCCAGAGACTTAAATCTTTGTTCTCTTCATGTGATGGTTGAGTCCTGAATCTCAGTACAGTTGCAACACCTACTCTTCAGTTTGACTCTCCCAGGACAAATAAAAAGGAGATGATATTGAACAATTCCCATCACAATGAACAGAGATTGTCTGCAACTGCAAGCAGGATAGTTCTATCCATCTGCCCCATGGGTTCTAAGTCCCCATTCAATTAGAAGCAGAGTAGTCTTCACCATCCCCAAATCCTCATGTTTGGGGAATGAACAATGGACTAAAGTTGATTTATTATTATTCTATTATAGACTTATTATTATTCTAGAAATGGAAGAACATTTATCATTGATATAAAGGCAGTGTCTACCAGAGATTCTGAGGGGAAGAAGAAAGAAGAATAGGTGTAACCTGGAGGCATTTTTGGGACATTGGAACCATCTGGCTTGAAATTGCAATGATGGACAAAAGCCATTATATATTTTGTCATAACCTATAAAATTGTGCAGGGCAGATTGAAAACTCTAATATAAACTATAGTCCATGGTTAGTAGCAATGCTTAAATATGTGTCATCAATTGCAAGAATTGTACCACACTAATGAAAGGTGTTGTTAATGTGGGAAATTGTGGGAGCTGGAGGAGTTGGGAATATGGGAATTCCTTATATTTTTTATGTAACTGGTTATGTAATCTAAAACTTCTTTAAAAATAAAAACATTTTTTAAAATGACCATTCTATAATGTGTGAAGTGGTATCTCATTGTAGTTTTGAACTGCATTTAGCTAATAGATAATGATGTTGAGCATATTTTCCATGTGCACTTTGGTCATTTGTATTTCCTCTTTGGAGAAATGTTTATTCAAGGCTTTTGTCTATATTTTTAATTTGGTTGCTTATATTTTTATCCTTGAATTGTGTGATCTCTTTATATAAAATGGATATAAAACCCTTAGTAGGTATGTTGTTTCAAAATATTTTCTCATATTGAATAGGCTGCCATTTAATTTTCATGTCAAAGTCTTTTGAAGAACAATAGTTTAATTTTATCTATTTTTTCTTTGCTGCTCATGCTGTGGGGGTAAAACTAAAGAAACTACCACATGCCACAAGATCTCGAAGATGTTTCCTACATCTTGTTCTAGAAGTTTTTGGCTGTAACTTTTATATTTAGGTTCTTGATCCATTTTGAGTTAATTTTTGTATAAGGTGTTGATGGGGTACACTTTCTTTATTCTGGATATGGATAAGCAATTCTTCCAGCACAATTTTTTGAATAGACTGTTCTGTCCTAGCTGGGTGGGCTTAACTGTCTTGTCAATAATCACTTGACTTTAGATGTGAGGTTCAATTTCTGAGTTCCCAATTCAGTTCTGTTGGTCAATCTGTCTATCTTCATGATAATATCTTGCTGTTTTTTTCTAATTTAGCCAAGCAATAATATTTAAATCAGGAAATGAGAATCCTCCAACATTGTTCTTTATGGAAGACACTTTTGGCTATTCCTGGCTCCTCAGCTTTTCAAATATTTTCTTTATTTAGAAACTTTATTGAAGTATATCACTCATACATAAACATACATAAAAAATAATTATATAGTAAAGTTGTTAACCTACAAAAAAAAAACATGCACAATAACATACAGGGCTCACACACCTCACCACACCACCAATACCTTGCATGGTTGAAGCATTTTTAACAAATGATGAAAGAGCATCCTCAAAATTTTACCACTAACCAAAGTATCTTATATTTAGTGTATTTTCCCCAACCAACCCAATTATTATTATTATTATTCATAAATAAACATACATAAACAATAAGTGTAGAGTAAAAGTTGTGAATTTACAAAGGAAACATGTATAATATCATGCAGGTGTTCCATACATCAACCCACCACCAACACCTTGCATTGTTGTGAGATATTTGTTACAAATTATGAAAGAATATTGTCAAAATCTTATTACTAACTATAGTCCTTATTTTACATTTGGTTTATTTTTCCCCCCAACCCACTCTATTATTATTTTTAAAATATTTCTATTTAAAAAGTTGTGAACTTACAAAACAGTCATGCACATGCACATAATTCTGATATAACACCCTTCCATCATAACATCCCAGCATGGTGGAATATTTGTTACAGACTGTGAGATAATATCATCAGACTATTACCACTAACCATGGTGCACAGTCTACATTTGTCACAGTTCCATACTTCCCCATTACCAGCACAGTACATTTTTGGCATAGATGCATGAATATTACAAGTCCTAAGATTCAGCTCACATTTGTCCTTGACATCCTGTAACTTGAATGCTAATGACACAAATTTAATGCAGCACATATGATAAGGAGATGGAATAAAAGAAATATATTTCATACATGTATATGTTCACATGCAAATTAAGATATAATCACAAATTTTGTGACCATCATTTCTGCAACAGGTAACATGGTCTCCAAACAGCATGTCTACCAGACCCCTACACATAGACCTGAAGCCATTGTAAAGCCTTCTCTTATTCTGGCTCTCAATTCAAAACTAGCTACTTTTTTTTTCTACAGCATTTGTACCACTTTATTTTTTTTGTTGTTAGCTTCTATTAAAAAAAAAATTATGCGATACTTAGATTACACATATATTACACAAAAAAAATACAGGGATTCCCATACACCCCATCTCCCACACCTTCCACAACCTCCCACATAAACATACTTCATTAGTGTGGCATATTAATTGCATTTGACAAACACATCCTGGGGCTTTGCCACTAAGCATGGACCATAGTTCACATTGTGGACCACATTCTCTTCTACACAATTCTGCATGCTATATGATGGTACAAAATGAAGTATATCTGACATTGCAATGTCACTAAGGAATATTCCCAATCCCAAAAAAGCCAGAGTAATTTTCAGTACTCTGGAGATCATTATCCCATGGAATTACCTTTGGACATCTGCTGTCACTGGATGGTAAGGAATGTGTTCCCAATGACTTTGCTTGTGATGCCACATATATGCCCAAGATTTTATAAATCAAACCATGATTGACTTGTTTACACAACATAATAATAATGCTTCCTTTTTCTTGTGCAGACATTGTCAAATCATATGTCATACAAAAATGGGTTAAAGAAATTTTGAGTCCTTGATTTTGTGAAGCTAACAAGGGAAACTTTGATTCTCCTCTTCAAGTTAAGAATAAACAATATTCAAGAGGGAATCATTATAGTTGTTACTGTTGTTGTTCATGTCTTCCCTTCATCCTTCTTTCTCCTTAAATTTTTTTTTAAAGCATTCAGCCCAGGATTGAACCCAGGACCTCATATGTGGGAAGTCGGCACTCAACCACTGAGCCACATCAGCTACTCTGAGCTGTTTTCTCCATTTGTTTGCCTGTTGTTTCTGTTTTTGGAAGCACCAGAACTGAACCCAAGACCTCTCATGTGGGAAGTAGGTGCTCAACTGCTTAAGCCACATCTGTTCCTGTACTATGTTTTTATTATTTCCATTTTTATTCAATGTTTCCAAATATAAAAAAGTCAAGATTCTTACACCAATTATCTCAAATTAGACCATGCAAAACAGTTCAAAGTGTGTACAACAATTATTTACCCCCTCAGTGTTGCTATTTTATACAATAAGGTGATGAACAGAAAATTGAATGGCATGTGCTTGGTTGGAAAATGTCATCTGTTTACAAAACATGCAGGAGAGTTTCTGCCTCATGTCTGCAAGTCTTTACAATAACTAGTGCTTTCCGGTTTTGTTTTTATTTTATTTAGGAGGCACATGGGACTGAAAAATTTGGCTATGCAATATTATCCAGCTACCACAAAGAAAGCACAAATGATGGTCCCAACACTGTAAACTATGGAGGGTTGAGAGAGTAGACATTATTATCTATAGTAGATTCAAGTGTTTAGCTTGAAGATATTGGAATTTTCTCTTAAGAGAAATAAATTTCCTTCGGGTCTTTCCTCTAATTTTGCAAGACTGGGTTTCAGAAGAACCCTCCATGAATTTAAAGTGTGGCAACTGTGAAGTATTTTGTTGCATTATACAAATAGAAGATTTGGGAACTTTGCTAGACTAAAGACAGTGGTTTTCTAAATGGCACTGGAAAAAATCCTGACTCCAGTGCACTATTTAATCCAAATGTTTCTGACCACAGAAAAATATACAACAATATTTTTAGTCTTACTTTTTGAAAGATGGTTGATCTCAATTCTGTACATATTTTGCATGTGAAACACATATTATAAGAGTTGTTAAAGTTAGATCATGCTTTATTACTTCTAAGAATAACTTATACAAGAGAAATCCTCCCAAGTATTTGTTAAAGCATTTCAGGTGGAAGTAGTCTTATATGTAAAAACCATTCAGCTTCTTGGCTGTGTTAAGTGTATAATTAAAAGAAATTTAAGAGATTACTGGGAAAAAAATTCTAGCCCATTAAAGATTGATAGAAGGTGTCAATTGTGGAATTTTAAGTGCTTCCTTTTTTAGAAACACCCAGAATACATAACCTCAAAAAAATTATAAAATTCTGGATGATTGTATTTGATCACACTACATAATTTAGAATAAATTACATCATTTTTTAATTTATTTTCTACTGTACTCATTCCCTTCACAAAGTTAATTTGTGAACTACAGTTTATATTTAGTTCAGCTGCCTTTATGGCACAAGATCTCATTTTTAAAATATGGTACCAACTTTCCTTAAGTGTAAGAGCACTCTAATTTTTTAGCAGCAATTATATATTTTTTACATATTAACACTTTGTGGAACAAAATGCTCTATTTTCTAATTTACATCCAGTAGTTACAATATTTCAAAAGGCTTAAGTCTACATATAGAATGACTTTTATTCTCCCCCACCCTATATCTTAGAGGTTTATCCTCCCATCTAATTTCTGATTTGATGGGGGAAGTGCAGGGCTTTCAGAAAAGGTATCAATGTGTTTTAGTTGGAATTCTTGATTTTAAGTGAGTATAAGGCAAGGATAAGACAAAATAATTCTTAGTTCAGGGTATGTTATAGTGCCCCAGGTTAGTTATACAGTAAATAGTACCTATTGACAATCTATAAAAGATGAGGCATTCTAAAGTGCCTAAACCATGTAAGTTTTGTAATAGCTGAACAAGAAAGCCATTTTATTCAACTATGACGCAGTCATCACTGCCTGGGCATTCAAGGTTATACTTCAATCCTGTGGTCATTAGCAGACAGGGAAGTTTAACTAAAGAGGTGCCACTATATTAAAAAACTCTTTTAAAAGCAATTTATCTTGAGAGAAATATGGCTCCTAGGGTATTCTGTGCAAAAAGAGATGGAAAAAGGGAGCTGGCCACTGAGCATAATAAATCAAATTCCATGAATATAGTTTTCATGATAATATGTATTTATTCCAAGCATTTTGCTAATGCTACCTCCCTGAAAATCAACAATTCTGTGGTTACACTTTATGTTAAACTACTCTTCAATTATAGGGAAAATAGCTGTATCATATAGCTTACATAATACCAGTTATGGAAATTAAGACAAACAAGTAGATGGATTCATAAAAGGAGCAAATTAAACCCTTTGCCAAAATAGCTGAAATCTGGAATTTATCAATTAAAATTGTGATCTTATGAAACAAATTTTCGAATGGATGTACAATTTCTTCAATACCAAGAAATATCGTTTTAACCAATTCTTGCCATAGAAGGATTTGTTGAGTACATAAATGCTGTGGAATCAGAAAAAAAATTGCCGGGGGGGGAAATATACCCACAAGTAAGTTAACCTTACCAAAAAAAAGGAAAAAGACAAGAACAGACTGAGTCAAATGGACAAAAAATGTTTGGAAAAGACTGTGAAAAAAATGACAATCAAAAATAACAGGGGTGGGAGTGGGGACCACTGTTAATGCATCTAAAAATTCCTCATGGCCTTGGCTTATTAAAATATTTTACACTTAAGAAAAAAAAAGATTTGAGAGCATCTGAAAAACATGCAAATTGTTGGAAAATCCTGTATGGTAAATTCAGACAGTTTGCAAGCCTCATTCAGACTTTGCTTGCCAAGGAAAATGAAAGAGCCTCTCTCTCCACAAGGTGGCAAAGGCCCTCAGGATTCTCTCTCTCTCTTATATTAGATGGCAACCCCGAGGTCTGTGCAGCAGTTACAAACAAGGCATTATTATCTGGAAGGTAAGGGACTGTGGAATTTCCACTGGTTGGGGAACAACCCCGCTTCAGTTTGTCCAGATACTCTGCGTGTACAGGTTTATGACACTGGAGAATGTTGATTGCATCTTCTACTTTGAGCCACTCTCGCTTCTTCCTATATTAACAGAATCTTCAAATCTTCTAATATTTCAGAGACTTTAAGAGCATAAACATATGTTCTGTGCTTTTGGTCTTGATTTTCAAATATGCCCAGAAGTCTGCCTGATTTTGCTTTGATTCCAGCCTTTTCCTAACCCTCCATTACTGCAGCGCCCCTGGGCTTCTCCAGCTCCATCCCTCCACGTGGGAGGATCTACTGGTATGGGTACCAACTTCTGCTCAGTAGAAGCACCTCTTCGTCCTTCTCCCTCCGGAAGCACAGGCAAGCCGCCGGCTTCTTAATCCCCTGTGTCTTGAATCCCTCCTGGTCATAGTACCGAGTCTGGTTTGGTTTGAACTTCATCATAGAGGCGGACTCTTCCTGCTTCTCTGGCCGCCTCCCCGGGAGTGGGGTGGGGCGGGCCACTAAAACCCCGCAGCGGAGAAGGGACAAAGGAGAATCAGGCTTGGGGCCGCTGGGGGACAAGGCCACGGTGCAGGGAAAGGCAGCAAGGCGGGTCAGTCCTGGAGACAGCAGGGATGAACTTCCACCAAATGGCAGCAGGGTCGCACCCTTAACGCTGTGCCTTGACTACAACTTTTTCATTTTTCGATTTTATTTTGTATTATGAATGGAAATCAGATTAAAAATGGAAGTATGAGTAGAATGTCAATGCACTAAATCAACTTGTATTTTAGTGTGAAACATTAAGAATTGTACTACAGGAATAAGTCAACCAGTAAATGCATAGTCATCTTTTTTTAAAGAAAATTCCAAGCTCAGAGAATTTTCACGAATTATAATATACTTATTGTTATAATTAAAATGTCACAACTTTACCATGAAGTTATGTGATAAAATTTAGTGTTCAATGTATAAAAATAAAGCAATCCTGATAATCATTTTCTATGTTTTCTCCATTGATTCAAAATTCAATTTTGAACAATTCTTGCCATATACTTGGAAATGCACTGAACTATGTGTATATATGTTACAGCAGAGACTAAGAAGGATGATTAAAGTAAAAGCAACATGTAACGAGTTGGAATATTCATAACAACTAATTAATAAAATCCATTTGAATATTGTATAAATTTTCTTGTGTAATATTTCAGATAAATTTCTATAGTGTTGATTTTTCTTTACACCAATCATAATGTTAGGACTTAAGAACATTTTTCACCAGCTGAATCTTCAGGACTTTGCTTAGTGTCTGCCATTTTTTGCATTTCTCAGAGTTGAAATATGTACATATACATACAAACATAATTTTAATGAGTCCAATGGCAGTTTCCTTATACCAGGAATAAAATTCAAGATTTCATGAGTAATAAATCAAGCCAGCTTTCTGATTCATAATTTTAGGATTTTATATTATATATAGGAGACAGTTATCCTGATGAATCTTGGCAAAATAATTGGATCAAAGTGGTCAAATATGGGAAAATTCTATATGAAGGTGTTTTGCCAACACTGCATGAAATATTTATTTTAATTATCAAACTCATATAGTTTTTATTAGTGATGTTCAATTTTATCAAATAGATTGAATGAGTTTAAATAACAGTTAACAAAATACAAATTTTATATATTCCTTAAATTGGATTGTTTAATTATGTCTCTAAAATATTTGTTCACCACCAGAAATTCAACTTAAAATCTTTAAAATGATTTTTGATGGTGGAATCAAAATGTGGTGATTCATAGTCCCTGTGATTCCTGATTTCAGTTATAAGACTTCCTGGTTCATTCTTCTTTCATGGGATATTAATGAAGAGTAGGCATGGGCTCCAGTTTATAAAGGCCAGCTACTTATACACAAGAACCCAAATATTCTAATTCAAAATAAAACATTGGAAGATGAATATTCTGAAACCAAGTTGCTTGTCAATATTATCTAATTTGGATATTAAGTGGTATTAGTTTTATTGTAAGTAAATAGGCATCAGTAGAATTATTTTAGTGACAGCTATTAAAGGTAAAATCAACAAAAAATCTGGGGCCATTAAATATGACTAATAACCAATATTAAATTGTCATCTTTAATAAATAATTGGCTATCATGCTGTAATCATTTCTCTAAGGTATAAAAATATTTACATTGATTATTTATACACCTATGTAATTTATGATTTATAGGGTGTATAATTTTATTATACTTACAATAGAAGACTGTCCCCAGCTCAAATTAGAAAGTGATGTAACATATATGAAGTGAATCCTATTAATTGCAGGTAATGTATCTGGATTTTGACTTACCAGTGCTTGTAATATTGGAACTGAGGTAATTCATTGAAATATAATAGTCAAATAATCTCATCTTTTTTCCAGGCCACCATTTTGGATCTTTTAAACTTATTTTAACATTTTTATTCTAACAGAATGTGTGTGTGTGTGTGAGCAAATGCATGTGTGTGTGTTTGTAAATATATGAAAATAACAAGAAGTAACTTAAGGAAGCAGAGTTGGATATTTAATACATACATTGATTTCAATATTTCTCAATTTTTTATAAATAAAACTAATTAGTTAATATTTTGAACACAGAAATGTATAATTTAGAAAATAATTATTATCTGTAATTCCTGAACTCATAATTCTTGTCAATCTTTGAAGAGAAATATTGTACATATTCTTACATAAAAAAAGGCAGCAGCACAATATAAAATGTGTAAACCCCATGCACTCACAAATTACTCATACACAAAGGAGGGGACTTTAACAATGACTCTTTTTTAAAAAATTATTTTATTATATTTTATTTTTTTAAAGATACATAGATTACATAAATGTTACACAAAATTATAGAGATTCCCATATGCCCCACCTCCCACATCTGCCACAACTTCACACATAAAGATTCTTCATTAGTGTGGCACATAAACTGCAATGGTTATACATATCCTGGGACTTTGCCATTAAGCATGGACCATAGTTCACATTGTAGAACATACTCTCCCCCCCCCACAATTCTGCATGTTATACGATGCTATAAAATGGCCTATATCTGTTGTTGAAATATCACACAGGATAATACTCAAGTGCAGAAAAAACCCTTGTATTACAACTGCTTTTCCCTCTCTCTGCCTCCAGAAGGTCCAGTGACCACTGGCTCCACATTAATGTTGTAATTTCTTCCATTGCTTGAATCACAATATATCTATAATAGAATACCAGTAAGTCCACTCTAGTCCAAAACTCTTCCCCCAATCCTGGGGAGTCTGGGATGGTGATGTCCACTCTACCTCCAACTGAGACAGGGCTTATATCCCATGGATAAGATGGATGTGATTATTCTGCCTGCAGCTGCATAAACTCTCCATTCCCTGGGATGCCCGTTGTCCATCATCATCTCCCTGCTAGGTGTCCTGGGTTAGTCCATTAAGCTGTAAAGTAAGAGTTACAGCTTGACCGAGATTCCAGGCCCAGCTGGTGCATGAAGATCCCAAAGATTCCAGTATCTGGATGTATACCTACAATCTCCAGCACCATGTAGAGGTTTGAATAGAAGGGACAGATAAACCATGTACAGGGAAAATATATTTGAGTCCAACTCTGTCACTCACAGGAGGACAAATTCCAAAGTAGGGCCCAAGGGCAAGGCACCAAAATCCAGAGGTATCCACCCTGACATAGGACCTGGGTGTCTCCAGAGCCCTCAGGAGCCCCTCTATTTGGGGTGATATCCACTTTGGAAGTCTATGAGGTCCTACTGAAATGTGCATAAGCGTGACCTCTGGGATGACCACCCAACTCAATTTGACATCTCTTAGCCATAATAACTCATTTGTCTTTACCTTTTCCCCTTTTATTTGAGGTCTTTTTCAGTCACATTACTGGTTGGCATTTGGTAGTAATCCCTTGGTGCCAGGGAGGCTCATCCCTGCAGGTCATGTCCCATGCTGGGAGGAAGGTAATGCATTCATATGCTGAGTTTGGCTTAAGACCACATTTGAGCAACAAGGAGGCAACCTTTAGACACCCCATAACAATAGGCTAAATTTCAATTTCAAGAGCAAAGACTCATAAGGCTAGTTATCAATAACAAGGTCCCATCAGTGGATCATCCTCCTTTGCCAGACACTGTCCCTGCACTTAGGGGAGGATTGTTGCTCCCTTGGAGAATGTGGCAGATCTCTCCAGGATAGGAATTCAGTATTCTCTCATTTATTGATTGATTCTCCACCCACTGTGACAATGCCCCGTGAACATCTGAACAAATTTATATATTTGTATGTATGTTTAGGTGAACTCCCTCTCATACACTGCACATCCATGACACCTGCCACCAACAATCTTCTCCCACTCCAATTGTAAACCTTCAGTGATCCAAAGCTTCTTTAAAGATGAAGCCAAAGCAATAGCCAAATACAATAAATAGGAAAGTGAAATAGTAATGATAAGTTTAAATGTAAGAGATAAAATAAATGGAAACTTAAAAATAAAATTAAATTAAAAGATTGGGATATTGTAAATATGAAAAAAAATTAAAATTTTTTTTGACATTTTGCATTTTATCACTGCAATATCTGGCGTCCAGTCTGTACCATGGCACCTTCCCCCTCTCTTTCCCCAGTGTCTCACTATTTTTCATTTTGTTTCCAAAGAAGTTTTATGTCACAGCAAAGTCACACACAGAATACATGAGACTCTCATATACCCAATCTCCTCCCCCTTTCATCACCCCATATTAAAACCTTTTTGTATGTGGATGGGAGCATTGTTATAAGTGATATACAAATAGCGAAACATAGTTACTAAACATTGTCAATGTTTTACAGTATGGTTTACATTTTAGATTGTACACTATTATAAATTTTGATGACATTTACCATGTCCTGTTTCCATCATTGTAAGGTAATGAAGAACATTTCCACTGACCGCTAAATACCCCCTGTATTAATCTATTTCTGTTCCTCCCTTCCCATCCACCCAGGGCCCACGATGACCCACCGGGTTGACTCTTGGATGACAAGATTCATAGTTATATGCAACAACACGTCTTGACACACTGGTTTGTCCTCCCCTACTAGGAACCACCCCGGATCTTGAGAGCACCCCCTTCCTGTCTATTTCTGAATGAATCTGTCCTCCCAAAGATGGGAATCCAATGCCTTCCCGCTCATTATGTGCATCTCCACCCACTTATACAACACATTTATGACAGGATGAACATTACAAACATCCCCTAGAAACCTGCTCCAGGTGCACCCTGACCCAAATGCCCCCCAACCAACACCTTAAACAAGTGACCATTCCTTATCATATTGCCATAAAAGCATTCCCACCTCTGTACTTTCAACCTCAAAGCCACAAATCCCAAGTTTTCAACTGGTCCCTCTGCCATCTCTCCCCGCAGTATCCTGGGTATTCTAACCCACCCTTCCCAATCTACCCACCTGTCAACCCTGCACCACCATACCCAATAATATCACTACCCACCTGTCCTATCCTTTATTGCATCAGAATGGGTGATGGCTCACAACCTTCTCTTATCTTTCTCTTTCTAGTAAACCTGTCTTTCAGACAATATCTCTATGAGACTGCTCAGTTTCCTTAATTCATATCAGTGAGGTCATGAACTGTTCATCCTTCAATGCCTGGCTTGATTCACTCAACATAAGGTGTTCAAGATTTATCCATTTTATCACGTGTGTTAGTAGTTTATTCCTTCTTACAGCTGTGTAATATTCCATTGTATATATGTACCACATTTGTTTATCAATTCATCTGTTGATGGACACCTTCATTGATTCCACATTTTGGCAATAGTGAACAATGCCAGTATGAACATTGGTGTACATATATCTGTTCATGTCTTTGCTTTCAGTTCTTCTGGGTATATACCCAGCAATGGAATCACTGGATCATACAGAAGATCTATAGCAAGTTTTTGAGGAACTGCCATACTCTCCTCCACATTCGATGGACCATTCCACAATCCCAGCAGAAGTGAATGAGGGTTCCCATTCCTCCACTCCTCTCCAAAACTTATAGTCTGCTCTTTTTTTAATAGCAGCCATTCTAATGGGTCTAAGATGGTATCTCTTTGTAGTTTTGATTTGCATTTCCTTAATAGCCAATGATGTCGAGCATTTTTTAATGTGCTTTTTAGCCATTTATATTTCTTTCATGGAGAAGTGTCTTTTTCAGGTCACTTGCCCATTTTTTAAATGGGCTGTTGTCTTTTTATTTTTGAGGTGTAGGAAATCTTTATATATGCAGAATACTATGCTCTTATCACATATATGGTTGCCAAATATTTTCTCCTATTGGGTAGGCTGCTTTTTATTTTCTTGATAACACACTTTGAGGTGTAGTAGTTTATAATTTTTGAGGAGATACCATTTATCAATTTATCCTTTTGCTGCTCATGCCTTGGGTGTGAAGTTCATGAAATCATTTCCTATTACAAGGTCCAGTAGATGCTTCCCTACATTATCTTCCAATGTCTTTATGGTCTTGTTTCTTATATTTAGATCTTTTTCCATATTGAGATGATTTTTCTTTAAGGTGTGAGATGGTGTTGCTCTCTCATTCTTTTGGAAATGCATATCCAGTTCTTCAAGCACCATTTGTTGAAGAGGCCATTCTATCCCAATTGAGTGGGCTTGGTGGCCTTGTCAAATATCAGATGATTGCATATATGACGATCTATATCAGAACTCTCAATTTGGTTCCATTGGTCAGTATGTCTATCCTTGTGCCAATACCATGCAGTTTTTAGCACTCAAGCTTTGTAGTATGTTTTAAAGTCAGGTAATGTGATACCTACAACTTCATTTTTCTTTTTCATTATGTCTTTGGTGATTCGGAGCCTCCTACCCTTCCAAATAAATTTTGTAAAAAGTTTTTCGAATTCATTAAAAAATGCAGTGTTGATTTTTATTGGGATTGCATAAAATCTGTAAATTAGTTTGGGTAGGATAGACATCTTGATGATGTTTAGTCTTTCTATCCATAAACTGGGAATATTCTTCAATTTATTTAAGTCTTCTTTGATTTCCTTAAATATTGTTGTGTAGTTTTCTGTATATAAGTTCTTTACATCTTTAAATTTATTCCTAGGTATTTGATTCTTTTAGTTACTATTGTAAATGGTATTTTTTTCTTGATTTCCTCCTTAAATTGCTCATTATCAGCATACAGAAATACTACTGATTTTTGAGCATTGATCTTATAGCCTGCGATTTTACTGAACTCATTTATAAGTTCTAGAAGCTTTGTTGTAGATTTCTTAGGGCTTTCTACGTATAGGATCATGTCATCTGCAAATAGTGAAATTTTTACTTCTTCCTTTCCAATTTGGATGCCTTTTATATATTTTTCTTTCCTCAGTGCTCAAGCAGGTACTTCTAAGACAATGTTAAAAAGGAATAGTGTTAGTGGGCATCCTTGTCTTTTTCCTGATCTTAGAGGGGAAGCTTTTAGGATTTGACTATTGAAGGTGAAGTTAGATGTGGGTTTTTCATATATACCCTTTACCATGTTCAGAAAGTTTCCTTCTATTCCTATCTTTTACTGTGTTTTTATCAGGAAAGAGTGCTGTGTTTTGTCAAATGCATTTTCTGCATCTATAGATATGATCATGTGCTTTTTCCTTTCTATCTGTTTATGTGGTGTATTACATAGATTAATTTTTTTATGTTGAACCATCATTGCACACCAGAAATGAAACCAACTTGGTGATGGTGCATAATACTTTGATATGTTGTTGAATGTGATTAACAAGTATTTTGTTGATGACTTTAGCATCTAGGTTCATTACAGAGCTTGGTCTGCAATTTTCCTTTCCTGTGGAATCTTTGTTTTGCTTTGGTATTAGGATAATGTTGGCATCATAGAATGAGTTAGGCAATGTTCCTTCTACTTCTATTTTTTGGAAGGCCTTATGCAGGATTGCTCTTAACTCTTTCCAGAATGTTTGGTAGAATTCACCTGTGAAGCCGTTTGGTACTGGGCTCTTCTTAGTTGGGTGGTTTTTGATGACTTAATCTATCTCTTTATTTGTAAATGCACTGTTGATTTTATCAATTTCTTCATTCATCAATTTAGGGTGCTTATGGGTTCCTAAGAATTTGTCCATTTCCTCTAAATTATCATTCTTTTTGGCATATTATTTTTCAAAGTATCCTCTTATGAAACCCCTTATTTATGTGGGGTCAGTAGTGATATGCTCTTCCTCATTCCTTATTTTGTGTATTTGCATCTGCTCTGTCTTTTTCTTTGTTAACTTGGGAAAGGGTTTGTCAATTTTATTGATATTCTCAAAGAAACAACTTTTGGTTTGTTTATTTTATCTAGTGCTTTCTTATTTTCTATTTCATTTTGTTCTGCTCTTATGATTGTTATTTCCTTCTTTCTACTTCATTTTTGGTTAGTTTGTTGTTGTTTTTTGAATTCCTACAGGTGTGCAGGGAGGTCTTCAATTTTAGTGCTTTCTTCTTTTCTAATATATGCATTTATGACTATGAACTTCCCTCTCAATACAGCTTTGGCTGCCTACCATTGGTTTTGATATGTTGCATTGTCATTTTCATTCATTTCAAGGTAGTTACTGATTTCTTCTGAGATTTCTTCCTTGACCCACTGTTTGTCTAAGAGTGTGTTGATTAACTTCCATAATTTTGTGCCTAATCTGCTTCTCTTGTCCTTAGTGATTTCTACTTTCATTCCATTGTGGTGAGAGAAATTACTTTGTATAATATCAGTCTTTCTGAATTCATTGAGAGCTTTTTGTGGCCTAGCATGTGGTCTGTCTTGGAGTATGATCCATGTGCACTCAAGAAGATTGTATATCTTGCTGTTTTGGGGTGTAGCATTCTGTATATGACTATTAGTTCCAGGTCCTATAATGCATTATTTAGAATCTCTGTTTCTTTATTGATTCTCTGTTGAGGTGTTCTATCTACTGGTTATAATGGTGTATTAAAGTCTCCCACTAAAATTGTAGAGACATTTATGTCTCCACTTACTTTTTCCAGTGTTTACCTCATGAATATTGAGGTGACCTGATTAGGTGCATAAATGTTTATGATTCTTCTTTCTTTTTGAAAGATTGCCAATTTTACTAATATATAGTGTCAATCTTTGTCTCTTACAATAGTCTTGCATTTAAAGTCTATTTTGTCAAATAGTAGGATAACTACCCCCACCCTTTTTTGGTTAGTGTTTGCTTGTATAATTGTTTTGCAGCCATTCACTTTCAAATTTCTTCAATCCCTGGGTCTAAGTTGGGTTTCTAGTAGAAAACATATAGATGGGTCATATTTCCTTATCCATTCTGCCAATTTGTGTTTCTTGACTGGTGAGTTTAATCCATTAACATACAGTGTATTACTGTCAAGGAATTTCTTACATCAACCCTATTTTCTTTGCATTTATATATGTCATATATTATATTTATTTCTCTTTTTGTCTTTTTAGTTGTTTTTACACTCTCTTCCAATTCTCTTTTTCTCCTGTTTTTTCCTTTCAACCTGTAGAACTTCCTTTAGCATTTCTTGAAGGACAGGGTTCTTATTGGCATACTCTCTTAATTTCTGTTTATCTGTGAATATTTTGAACTCTCCAGCATTTTTGAATACCAGCATTGCTGGATAGAGAATTTGTGCCTGGAAGGTTTTTATTTTTGTACCTTGACTATGTCATACCACTCTCTTCTTGCCTCCATGCTTTCAGATGTGAAATCAGCATTTAATCTTATTTAGTTTCCCTTGTGTGTGATGGTTCTCTTTTCTCTTGCTGCTGCCTAGGGTATTTTTTCTTTGTCTTGAGCATTGGGAATTTTGACAAGTATATGTCTTGGAGTAGGCCTGTTAGGATTTATAATGTTTGGTGTGCACTGTGCTTCTTGGACAGGTACCTTCATCTCCCTCAAGAGGGTTGGGAAGTTTTAATAGCATTCTTTCCTTCAACACTCCTTCTGTTTCCTTTCCCTTCTCTTCTCCCTCTGGAATGCCTATAATGTGTATGTTTGTGCATTTTGTTTTGTCATTTGAATCACTAAGTCCTAGCTGGATTTTTTTCTATATTTTTATCCATCTGTTCTACTATCAGATGTACTGTATTCCACATCAATAATTATTTCTTCTGCCTGTTCAAATCTGCTGTTATGTGATTCCAGCATCTTTTTTATTTCTTCAATTGTGCCATTCATCACCATCATATCTGTTATCTTTTTATGTATGTTCACAATTTATTCAGTATGTTCTCCCAGTGTTTCTTCATACCCTTAATCTCTTACTCCACTTCATTAAGTTGGCCCATGATATTTGTTTGGACAGCTTTGATTAGTTGTCCAATGTTCTGCATCTCTTCCTGGTTTTTAGTTTGTTCATTGGACTGGTCCATGTCTTCCTGTTTCTTGGTATGATTTGTAATTTTTTTGTTGCCCTTTGGTCATCACTTTATCTTGATGGGTTTATTTAGTTGATTAGCTTCTCTCTCTGCTCTAGAGTTTTATTTAGCTGGTGGTTTTGTGTATGGGTTTTTTCTCTTTGACACTTTGTTCTTCTTATTCTATTTCCTTGCTGTTTTCTTTGTTAACTTGGAGGAAAAATATTACGGCCAGAGGAATCAATAGCGGTAAAAAGGAAAAAGGATAATAGTAATATTTATAAAAGTTAAAAGAGGGGCTGTATAAGACATAGTAAAATGAATATTTAACTCATGTAAGCAGTGTAGAGTAATAGTGGAAAAAAGTGGAGTACCTACAATGGAAAGGGAAACCAAATATAGAAAAATATATAGAATGATTTAAAAAGGCTACACTGATGAGGAGAGAGAGAAAGAGTAAGGAAATGGCTGAAAGGTAAAAGTTAGTAAAAAAAAAAAAGAAAACAAAATAGACAGGGTAGAAATCAAAAGCAGTAAACTTGAGGAGGTTTTGTCTTTACCAATCTATCTCCTTGTCTAGTTTCCTCCAGATTGATGTCCCAAAGGCTCTTGCTCAGTGGGCTCCCAGAATAGCTCACTTGGGCAGCATCTTGTCCCCAGGCAGCTATCTTTTGTTAGAGAGATAGTGAGTGCCCACTAATACCAACACCATCTTGCCTCTTCTGCCAACAATGAATCTTAATATTTCTTATATTTGGGTGTGTTCTAAATTTTCCTTTATTGTCTTTCTTTCTCTCATTTTTACATTATGTGGGTTTTATGTGTAAATGGATTAAATTCATTTGCTTAGAAGTTTTGAACAAAGGATTTGTCATATCTTACAAAATGGCAGTGGTAGTTCAGATATGGTGAAAACATTCAATGGTCATTTTTTCCCCAAAATCAGTAAAATATTTTTTTTTCCTAAAACACCTACCTATATAAATAATTTATGTATTTTTTCTTTAATTGAAATTATTTTTTTCATAAGTATTTATTAGATGATTGTTTATATAGTTCTTTGCTATGTATTTATGAATATGGCCTGATGCTCTGAAACCTCAATTGCCCAAAAGATAACAATATGGGAAAAATAGTCATATGAAGAAAGAATGTTTTTAAAATTGCAATTTAAATGCATAAATCAGTCCAGTGATAAGTTTCAATCACTTCAATCTAGCTCATTCACAATTCACATATTTCTGATGGCGAGAAAAGTTAATACTAATTTGGTTTCATTTGAAAAGATACACTGTCTATATTTCTAATCTAATTTACACATTATAAACATCTATTTTAACTTTGAATCTAATAATTTTGCATAAGTAAAAATTCTTACAGATTTTTCTTAACTTATTTTATTAGCATGCATTATTTTATCAAATTTTCATATTTGCTTTCTTTTGCATTATATATTTTTTAAACTCACTGGTGTTTAGTATCTAAAAATAGTAAAATGTTACTTCTTAGGTTAAAATCTGAGTTCCTGGAATAGATTTTTGTACTATAACTAAAATATTGTTGAAAGATTAAAAATTTACCTTGTTCCTGTCACAGGTTGGCTAGAGGTATATTATATGAAACCCTTTTGGGAAGTAGTCATATGTAAAGCAAATGTAGGAGAGGTAGGGAGCAGGACATATGAGTATCTCCTGTATTTTTAATGTAACATTTATGTAATCTAAAAAAATAAAAAATAAAAAGTATATACTTTAAAAAAAGGAATTCGTAGAATAAGAATGTTATTGGTAAATCAGTTAGAGTTAAATCCATTTATTTATTTATTAGCTAAATGCATTTAAAAATTCACTTAATAGACAAAGTACAAGAATATAAAAATTATAAAACTAGTTTCAAGGAGTTTACACAAAAGTGTGTCAATGAAAGCCAAATACGGTGGTTTTTAAGCAAATTAATAAAGAGGTAGAATAAATTTGTGAATTTCCAAGGACATTTGACAAGATAAGTTGCTTTGAACTGTTTATAAGGACCTGACAAAACATACTGGAAAGAGATGATAAATGTGTGAATTATAACCATGTCACTGTGAATGAGAGATCAAAATTCTAGTAGTATTTTCAGAATTAGGAGTTCACTGAGGTGAGAGATTAGGTTTTATATAATGCAAGAATGGGGAATTGTACAAAAAATAGCTAGTGTACACATTTTTCAAAATAACTTAATTTCAGCTTTTCAGCATGTAATGAAATACATGAACAATGTGTGGCTGGCTACTTGCCTGGGGAACATGTGCATTTCCTAAGATACTCTAGAAAATCTGGTGAAAAATGTCATCTTGGGAATGACTGTTATTAATGTAAGGAGATGCTGATGATGGAAAAAAGATGTAGAATGTTCTGGATAGAAATGTTTAGAATACTCAGAGGATTTTAATTGGTAAAAAGCTTTTTAAAGAGATATGATCTGTAATGCAAAAATTATAAATATGATGTGCACATAATGTCTTTTAACAATGAGCATGGTGAAATACAGAAAAAAGGCAAAGTAATTAAATGTATCAACAGGACAAATAGACACAATTGTGTGTACATTTACATGAGTTTTCTGTAGGAAAAAGCATGGATAGAATGTTACAATTTATGTAAACTGTGAGATGGGAAAATTGACATCAATTGATGTGGAGAAAAGTGAGGATAAAGATAATATTTTGACAGAAGAACCTAGAAATTTGAGCTGACACACTGTGAATATAGAAACTGTGGAAAGTAAGGAATTGAAAGTTTTGAGGAGAAGAGAAAGAATGGAAGGTGAGTGATAAGTGTTATATTCTAAACAGCCAGCAATTTTTCTGGTAGCCAATTTTTGCACAAACTCACATTTATTCATTAATAAATGTAAGTGTGCATTATTGGAGGGAAAAAAGTGAGCGGTTTAGAGTTGAAATATGAGTATAGTCCTGAAATTTCATTTAAGCATTGCCTCCAGAAGATATAACAATTAATTAAAAAGGAATATTCTATATTACTGTAAAACATTTCTGATATATGTGACATATAACATGATCTTACAGATCTTACAAAAGGTAAAAAGGAATAAATTCAGAAAAAAAGAAAAAATAAATAAAGACTCATTTTTACCTCTAAAAAAAAATATATATATATAAGGATAAATTTGTACTATATATAGTCAAAGTACTAGTATAAATTTAATAAATATTTGCAATTTTCAAGAAAGATGTTCAAAAGGATTATGATATATATTTGTGGCAAGAAGGTATTTAAGAGAATATTTTCAAACTTGCTAAATAATTCTGAGAAATGGCTATGTGCTAAGTTTAAATAAAATTTAGGCAAAATCAAGAAATGAGAAATACTAAGATTTTTGAAAAATTTCCTGTGGGTTATAAGAAATGAATTCAATGGAAGATGACTCAGTAAATAGCAGGTGGAAAAGTATTGAATAGAAAGGACAAATTGGAATGCTGTTAGGGCACTTAAAATAATCTGCTGAAAAAGGAGTACAAAGCATTGAGTGTAAATCATCAAGGGTAATGAATGGCATGCTAGGAAAAATGGATTTTCACTGTTTTGAATGATTCTAGTCAAATCAAAGAGTCCATAGCTGACATTTTGTTAAGAATTTGGATCATTTAATTATTCAGCCTTAAGCTAAGCCTAAGCTTTTTTAGTTACATAACTTTGAAATGTAAAGGTATACTTAATGTTTTAGGTGCTGTATATTCATTAGTAAATTGCACATATTAATGATATTTGTATATTATATTGACATGCATATTTTCCCATAAAATAATTATATCAAACAAATTACAGTTTTGATTCCAAATTTTGGATCTGGTTGTAAAATATTTATAAGAACTGTGGTATTTTAGTAAGCAAAGTGAGGGGAAAAACCCACAAAATTTGAAAGAGTGGATAATACAAAGATAATTTGTCAGGGAAAAGGAGAGAAGAATAAAGCTGTTGTGCTTAGCATGTGAATATTTTAGATTATTTTCTTGAGGGAGATACATTTCTGTGTGAGATAAGTGGCAATGTTATTAGAAACTTTAGATAGCATTGAAATCAAATAGAAATTGATATCATAAGATAGAAAATGAGATTCAGGTGATGAAGATGGGAAGATATCACCAGTTATTTTATTTCAAACATATACAATTAAAGAATATTAACTCTAGGTGGATTAGGAGTATGCAAAATATTTACAAAATGTATTATAGAAAAATTAGATTTTTTATTTCTTCATAATATGACACAGACATCTTCTCTACCAAGATTTTCTTCACCATGGCTAGTGCCTCTCGATATTGCTGTAGTGAAGTCCTCTTAATTAATTACTAAACTTTTCCAAAATGATGATTTTCAAAACATAAAAGTGAGTTTCCAGAAAAATAATATTTTTAAATGATACACAAAATGCAAGCTTAATGACCCTACACTTTGCAACTGTGATGGTAACAACTTGCTTTAAGTCAGAAATTCATAATCTCAATTCATGCACTCACCTTGAGAAGACCAATTAGAAGCAAGTCACGGTCCTGTGCTTATCTCTAGACCACTACTGTGTATTAATATCCTGGCCAAACAAAGCATAGAACTCTTAATAAAACTTAACAACTGTCATTGAGAATCTCTCTGTTCTAGGGATTTTTCGATATTTAACCAGTTTAATCTTCATTAATATAATAAATTTCATGAGTTTGATATTATTGTGGTAAGGGGGTAAGAGTTTTTTCATGTCATACCTAGGCAATTGTATTTGAAAACCTCATCTAATCATTTTGCAATATTATCTGCTACAAAGTGGTAATGAGTAGAACCAGACAAATAAAAAGGGTTTTCCTGCACACAAAGGACAATTTTAAAAAATGGAAGGACATGTTATGATGGAAAATTTGAAGGTAACATTATCAATTTTTTAAAAATTTTGTCTTTAATTTTATAGTGATATTTATGTATTAATAAATTATATAAGATTCATTGGCCATCTACTAATTGGCATGACTTCATTGTGATGGCTATGCATTCCAAGATATTTATGATGACATTAATGTGATATGAAAATATCTATGTGTTTTATTGGTGACAAGGTTAGAGAATTGCTGCTATTACTGTGGCTTGCTAGCTAAATTTATTATTTTTTAAATGGTGTTTTAAATTTAATTTAATTTAATTTTGTAAGATGCTTTAGTTTACATAAACGGTGAATTGAAAATGTAGGGGAATTCACATATACCACCCCCACACACATTTTTCCCCATCAACAACATCTCTCATTAGTGTGGTACATTTGTTACATTTAATGAATACATGTTGAAGTATTGCTCATAACCATGGCCTATATAGTTTACACTTTGCCCTGCACAATTTTATAGGTTTTGACAAAATGTTTAATGGCTTGTATCTGTCATTGCAATGTCATTCAGAGCAATTCCAATGTTCAAAAAAATGCCCTATATTATACCTATTCTTCTCTTTCCCTCCCCTCAGAAACTCTGGTGACCACTTCATTTATATCAATGTTACAAGTGTTTCCAATGCTAAAATATTAGTAAGTCCAATTTAGTCCATTGTTGCATTCCAACCTTTTGGTTTTTATTCTTCAATCTTGAATATTTTGGCATAGTTGATGCCCACTCTGTTTCTGATTGAGAGGGGCTTAGATCCAATGGGCAGATGGATAGAACTTCCTCACTTGCAGCTGTTAGATACTCACTGTTTGTTGAGATGAACATTGTCCATCATTATCCTTTTGTTAGTTGTACTGACCAAATCCAGTGAACTGCAGAGTAGGTGTTGCAACTCTGCTGAGATTCAGGGATCAAATGGAATATGAACAGACCAAAGAGTTAAGACTCTGAGATATGTTTTCAATGAGTGTAATGCTAATTATAGGTTCAAATAAAAGTAGCAGAAGAGCCATTTATAGGGAAATTATAGATGAGTCTAACTCTGCTACATTGGGGAGCATATTTCCAAGGTAAGGCAGCTGACAAGGTGCACGATTCCTGAGATTGTTGGCCCTGCCTATAGTGTCTAGATGTCTCTAGAGCCCTCAGTAGCCCTGCTGTTTGAGACACTGTTTACTGTGACAATCAATGAGATCCTCCTGAGATGTGCATAAACATAACCTTTGGAATGACCTCCCAACTCACTTTGAAATCTCTTAGCCATAAAAGCTCATTTGTATTTAATATTTCCCCATTTGGTCAAGGTCTTTTTCCAATTGAATTGCTAGTTGACACTTGGTAATAATCCCTTGGTGCTAGGGTGGTGCATCCTTGTGAGTCATGTTCCATGCTGGTAGGGAAGCTACTGAGTTTATATGCTGGGTTTGGCTTAGAGAGAGGCTACATTTGAGCAACAAGGAGGCATTCAGGTGGTAACTCTTAGGCAATATATAATACTAGACTAAGTTTCAATTTCACAAGAACAAAGTTCTTATGTACAACCATCAATAACAAGGGTCTGGCTTATTGGTCTGTGCTTCTTCAATAACACTGCCCTTGTACTTGGGAGATTCATGTTGCTCAAATAAGAATGTAGCAGGACTTACAAGAATGGGAATTCAATATTATATTGGTTATTGTGTGATTCTGCACCCACTGAGAAAACACCCCATGACCATTTGAATATATTCATATGCTATAGAGGCATGCCCCAAAGGTACCCCTTCCCACATATTCCCCATCACTGGCATCCCACAGCAGTGATCCTCCCTTGTCACAGTTGAAATGCTTTTGCCATCCAAAACCTCTCAGAAAACAAAGTCACATAAAATACAATAAAATCTTAAAATAAAAAAATAATAATTTTTAAAAATAAAAAGAAATTCATTGTATCTTTCATCACTGTTAGGTCTGCTATCTTTTATGTATGATGACAATTTCTTTTGTATGATCCCCATTGTCTTTTTTGTTTTTTTTGCTTTATTTTCAAAGGAGCTTTAGGTGACAGAAAAATCACATAGAAAATACAGGTGATTCCCATATAGCCAACACTCACCCCTTCTCTTACTCTCCCCTGCTAATAACATAGTACATGAGTATGGTACATTTTTTAAAATTGATGAACAAATGTTGAAGCATTGCTCCTAACTATGGTCAATAGTTTACATTACGGTTTACATTTTGCACCTATATTTTTATAGGTTTTCACAAAATGTATAAAGGCCAGTACCCGTCATTGCAAGATCATGGAGAACAATTCCAATGCCCTAAATATGCCCCATGTTCCATCTGTTTTATTCTCCCCTCCCCCTCCCAGTGGAACTTATGTTATCCATTACATTTTGACTTATAAAGAATAAGGTTCATATTAAATGCATTAATATTGATGGCTTGACATATTGGTCTGTTTTTTTTAATTAAGCACTGCCTATGATCTTAAGAGATCTTGTCCTTCTTATTGAGAACATAGCAAGACTCACGAGGAAAGGTGTTTAATATTTTCTTGTTTTATGTGTAGGTCTCCACATAGAGAGACAAAAAATTATGATAAGATGAACACTTCCATATTCCATACAAGCATGCACCAGGTGCACCCTATTCCACATATCTCCCTACACCCAATGCTCAGCATAAGTAAACTCCCTGCCATATTTGACAAAATAACATTCCTACCATTGTAGTTTTAACCACAGATGTAAAAATTCCCAGAGGTCACCTGTTCCTTCCTCCAGCCTTCCCCCAGCTCCATGGATAGTCCAACACAAACTCCTCACCCTACTTCCCCTCACATTCCATCATCATTGACCCCAATCACAACACTACATCACTATCAGCCTCATCCACTGCCCAACCACCCCCTTCCACCTTAACGTAGGTTTTGCCCATTATGAGCATCGGCTCACCATACTCCATTCCCTTTCTGTCTCCAGATAACCTATCTTTGAGATTCCAGCTTAGTGAATCTTCTCAATTGGCTTAAGTCATATCTGTGAGGTCATGTAATATTTGTCCTTTAATAACTGGCTTACTTCACTCAACATAAGTTCATCAAGATTCATCCATGTTATCCCATGTGTTAATAGTTCATTCCTTCTTAAAATTGACTGTATGTATAAACCACAATTTGTTTACCCATTCATCTGTTGATGGACATTTGGGTTGTTCCAACTTTTGGCAGTAGTGAATTATGCCGTTATGAACATTGGTGTGCATATATCTGTTCACACTCCTGCTTTCAATTCTGATATATACTCAGTGGTGGGATTGCTGGATCATGTGGCAGTTCTATAGTTAGCTTCCTGAGGAAGTGCCAAACTGTTCTCTACAATGACCGCACAATTCTAAATTCCCACCATCAGGGGATGAGTGTTACCTATCCTCTACATCATCTCCAAAACTTGTAATTCTCCATTTTGTTTTTTAATAACCATCAGTCTAATAGGTGTAAGATGATATCTCATTGCAGTTTTGATTTGCACTTCCCTAATAGCTAGTGATGTTGAGCATCTTTTCATGTGATTCTAAGCCATCTGTTTTTCCTCTTTGGAAAAGGGTCTATTCAAATCTCTTGCCCATTTTTAAATGGGTTGTTTTTCTTCTTCTTTTTGAAATGTAGGGTTTCTTTATATATGCTTGATATTAAGCTCTTATCAGATAAATGATTATCAAATATTTTCTCCTGTTGAGTAAGCTGCTTTTCACTTTCATGACAAACTACTTTGAAGCACAAAAGTTTTAAATTTTGAGGAGGCTTCATTTATCTGTTGTTTTCATTGTTCTGATTTTGGTGTAGTGTATGAAAGCATTTCCTACTATACGATCTCTTAGATGCTTCCCTGCATTATCTTCTAGGAGCTTTATTGTCTTGGCTTTTATATTTAGGTATTTGATCAATATTGAATTAATTCTGTATATGGTGTGAAACATTGATCTTCACTTATTCTTTTGTATATGGAAGTCTAGTTCTCCAAGCACCATTTGTTGAAGAAGCCATTCTGTCCCATCGGAGTCGGCTTGGTGTCGTTGTCGAATATCTGTTGGCCATATATGCAAAGATCTATATCAGGACTCTCACTTCAGTTTCATTGGTCAGCATGTCTGTCCTTGTGCCAATACCATGCAGTTCTGACCACTTTCATTTGTATTATGTTTTAAAGTCAGGTAGTGTGATTCCTCCAATTTTGTTTTTCTTTTACAATATGTTTTTGGTTATTTAGTGCCCCTTGCTCTTTATAATAATTAAAATATAATTATATTTTATATTGCTCTTTATAATAAATCATAATTAGCTTTTCAAACTCAGTAAAAAATGCCATTTTAATTTTTTGGGATTGCATTTTCTGTAAATCAATTTGGGTAGTACAGACATCTTAATGATGTTTAGTCTTCCAATCCATGAACATGGAATTATCTTCCATTCATTTAAATCTTCTTTGATTTACTGCAACATTATTGTGTAATTTTCTGCCTACAAGTCCTCTGCATTTTTATTTAAATCTCTTCCAATATATTAGATTAATTTAGTTGTTTTTGTAAATGAAATTATTTTCCATGATTTCCTCCTCAAATTGCTGATTATTGGTGTACAGAAATGCTACTGATTTTTGCATGGTGAGCTTATATCCTGCCACTTTACTGAACTCATTTATCAGGTCTAGAAGATTTTTCATAGTTTTTTTCAGGGCTTAGTACATATAGGAATATGTCATCTGCAAATAGTGAAATTTTTGCTTCTTCTTTTCCAATTTGGATGCCTTATATTTATTTTCCTTTCTTTATTGCTTAATCAAGTACTTAAAACACAATGTTAAACAACAGCAGTGCCAGTGGGCATATTTATCTTGTTACAGAATTTAGAGGGAAGACCTTTAGTATTTCACCATTAAATATGATGATAGCTGTAGGCTTTTCATATATACACTTTATCATGTGGAGGAAGATTCATTCTATTCTTAACTTTGAAGTGTTTTTATTAAGAAAGGATACTCTATTTTATCAAATGCTTGTTCTTCTTCAAAAGAGATGATCACATGACTTATTAATTTCAATATGTTAATGTGGTATATTACATAGATTGATTTTCTTATGTTGAATGATCCTTTCATGTGAGGGATGAAAACCAATGGATCATGGTGTATAATTCATATGATGCATCATTGAATACAATTATCAAGTATTTTTTTTTTGAGGATTTTAGCGTCCAGATTCATTTGAGAGTGATATCTCATTTTCTTTTCTTGTGGCATCTTTATTTGATTTTGGTATTAGGGTGATATTGGCATCATAGAATTAAATAGATTTTGGACTGTACATTTTATAAATTCTGATGTTATTTAAAGTGGCCTGGATCTATTATTGCAAGACCATGCAAAACATTTTAATGCCTTAAAAATGCCCTATGTTCCATCTATTCAATTCTTACCACTCTCTAAGCCAACTCAGCATGTAGAGGCTTTACCTTCTCCCCTACATTTGACATGACTCTCAAAGATAAGCCTTCTTGGCACCAAGGGGTTATTACCAAGTGTGAACTAACAATGCACCTGGAAAAAGACCTAAATGAAAAGGGGGAAAGTGTAAATATAAATGAGTTTTTTGGCTAAGATTTCAAAGTGAATCAAGAGGTCATTCTAGAGGTTATTCTTATGCACATCTCAGGAGAATCTCATTGACTGCCACAGTAAATATTGCCTCAAATAGTGGGGCTCCTGAGAGCTCTAGAGGCATCCAGACACTGCTGGCAGGGCAGACATCTCAGGAGTTCGGCACCCTGCCAGTGGGCCCTTCTTTGTAATTTATGCTTTCAAGTGTGAACAAGCTGGACTCATTTGTGATTTCCCTACACATGGCTTTTCTGCCCCTTCTATTTGAACTTATTGGTAGTGCTAGATTTGATAGGTGTATGTTTAAGAGATTTAAACTTTGGGCTGTCCATGTGCCATTTCTGCTCTGAATCTCACAGAGTTGCAACACCTACTTTCCAGTTCATTGGACTCATCCAGGACAACTAGCAAGGAGATGATGATGGACAATACCCAATTCAAGGAACAGATAGAGTCTGCAACTACAAGCAAGATAGTCCCATCCATCTGCCCCATGGGATCTAAGCCCCTCCCAAAGGCAGAGGGGTCATCACCATCCCAGAAACCTCAGGATTGGGAAATGAACAATGGACTACAGTAGACTTACTGTTATTCTCTATAAACTTATTGTAGCAATGGAAGAACTTTTATCATTAACATGGAGACAGTGGCCACTGGATATTCTGAGGGGAGGGAGAGGGAAAAACAGTTGTAATATGGGGACATTTTTGGGACATTAGTATTGTTCTGAATGATACTGCAATGATGGATACAGGCCTGTATATATTTTGTAATAAGTTACTAAACTGTGCAGGACAGAATGTAAACTATAATGTAAACTATAACCCACACTTGGTGGCAAAGCTCTACCATATGTTCATCAATTTTAACAACTATACCACACTAAAGAAGGATGTTGTTAATGTGGGAAAGTGTTGGAGGTGTAGGGAGTAGGGCATATGGGAATATCCTAATTTTTAAAATGTAACATTTATGTAATATAAAGCATTTAAAAATGTATTTAAAATGAATTAGTCAATGTTCCATCCACTTATATTTTTGGGAGAGTTTAAGCAGGATTGGTGGTAGTTCTTCCTGGCATGATTGGTAGAATTCACCTGTGAAGCCATAAGGTACAGGGCACTTTTTAGTTAGGAGGTTTTTGGTAATTCATTCAATCTCATTACATGTGATTGTTCTGTTGAGGCCATCAATTTCTTCTTTCATCAGTGTAGGCTGCTTGTGAGTTTCTATGAATTTGCCCATTTTATCTAAGTTATCCATCTAGTTGGCATACAATTTTTCAAAGTATCCTTTTATGATACTCTTTATTTCTGTAGGATCTGTGGTGATATCTTCTTTCTCATTTTCATTTTATGTATTTGCATCTTCTCTCTTTTTTTCATTGTTTTTCTACACAAGGATTTGCAAATTTTATTAATCTTCTCAAAGAACCAACTTTTGGTTTTGTTAATTTTTTTCCAATTTATTTATTTTAAAGAAACTTTAGATTAAATAAATGTTACATAAAATATTTAGGGGATTCCCATATTTCCCGCTCCCTCACCATCCCACCCTTTCCCACATTAACAACATTCTATATTAGTGTGGTACATTTGTTACAATTGATGAAGCATTGCCATTAACCATGGATTTTAGTTTACATTATAGTTTATATTCTGTACCACGCAAGTGTGTAAGTTATGACAAAATATATTGTCATTGCAACATCATGCAAGATAGTTCCAATGTCCTAAAAATGCCCCCATATTACACCTATCTTCTCTCCCTTCTCCTCTGAACCTCTGCTGTCTCCACATCAATGATCAAAGTTCTTCTATTGCTATGATAACAATAAGTCTATAGTAGAATAATAGTAAGTCTACGTTACTCCATTGTTCACTCTCCAATCTTGAGGATTTGGGAATGGTGATGACCACTCTGCCTCTAACTGAGAGGGGGCTTTGGTCCCATTGGTCAGATGGATGGAACTCTCTGGCTTGGCAGTTGCAGACTCTCTCTGTTCCTTGGGATGGGAGTTTTCCATCATTATCACCTTCTTAGTTTTCCTGGGTAAGTCCAATGAATCAGAGACTAGGTGTTTCAACTCTGCTGAGATTCATGACCCAACTGACCCATGGATGGACCAAAGATTTAAGTCTTGGAGATTCACCTATCTAATTTCATTTAGCATTGCTGTAATCTTTGTTATTTCCTTCCTTCTTCTTCCTTGGGATTAGTTTGTTCTTTTTCTATTCCTTTCAGATGTGCAGTAAGGTTTCAATTTTAGTTCTTTCTTCTTTCTTAATGTTAGCATTTATGGCTATAAATTTCACTCTCAGCACTGCTTTTGCTGCGTCCCATAGGTTTTAACATGTTTTGGTCTCATTTTCATTCAATACAAGGTAGTTACTGATTTCCTTTGCAATTTCCTCCTTTACCCACTGATTGCCAAAGAATGTGTTTTTTTTTAATTAATTTCCATATCTTTGTGCCTATGCCCTTGCTCTGCTCCTTCTTAATTTCCAGTATCATTCCATTATGGTAACAGAAATTACTTAGTATAATTTCATTCTTTCTGAATTCATTGATATATGTTCAAGGACCTAACATCTGTTTTATCCTAGAGAATGATCCATGTGTGCTTGATAGTAATGTATATCCTGTCACACTTGAGTGTAAAGTTCTGTATATGACTATTGGTTCTAGATCCTCTAATATTTTATTCAAGGTCTCTGTTTCTTGACCCTTGTAGTAATTTGATATTATTTATGAATTCCAAAAAGAGGTACTGATTATGTTTGTAAACTGGTCTGTTCCTCTGGGCATGATACTGCTTTGATTGTATTAAATTCAGAAATTTCACTTTATTTAAATCAGGATTAGGGCTTTAATTCAATCACATCTTTAGGGCAACTCAAACTTGAGTCACAGATCCATTGGTGGCCTATAAAAATGGATGCTCAATCAAGAACATAGAAGTAGATACACAGAGAAGAAGAACACAGAGGAAGAGAGACAGATCCATAGATAAGGCAGAGACCCCAGGAAGAGAGATGAGCCTGATAGTTTGCAGCTAAAGAGAACAGAGAAACTGAGAAGTCCTGTGAGATAAACCTTATGCTAGCCTTAAGGGGAAGAAGGAAGGCTGAACCGTCACAGACATTGCCTATCATCTTGCTTCAACACATGGGAAATGACATTGGATGAGAAAATACCTCTTATGGTTCCATGAGTTGTACTCTTTAGGGCCTTGTGAGTTTAAGCTTCTACCACAAATAAATACCTTTTATAAAAGCCAGCAGATTTCTGGTACTTTGCATCAACAGAACTTTGGCTGAATAATACAACACTCTTTTGGGATGTTCTGTCTAATGGTGATAATGGTGTATTAAAATCTCCCACTATAATTGTAGAGGCTTCTATTTCTTCCCTTATTTTTTCCAATATATGCCTCTTGTATTTTGGGGCACTCTGTTGAGGTGTATAAATGTTTTTTTTTTCTTCTTGATATAGTACCCCTTTTATTAGTATATAGTGTCCTTCTCTGCCTCTTATTTCTATTTAAAGTCTATTTTGCCAAATGTTAGTATAGTTACTCCTATCCTTTTTCATTTGTTTGCTTGCATGTAAAATTGTTTTCCACCCATACATTTGCAACCTCCTTGCATCCCTGGGTTAAAAGTAAGATTCTTGTAGACAGGATTTAGATGAGTTATATTTTCTTATCTATTCTGCTAATCTGTGTCTATTGATTGTAAAGTTTAATCCAATAACATTCAATGTTATACACTTAAGGCCATACTTACATTAGCTGTTTTTTTCTTTAGTTTTATATATGTCATATTTTGTTACTTCTCCTTTAATTTTTTAGTTATTCTTAGTAATGATTTTCCTTTCTGCACACTTCTCCAGCCCTCTCTCACCTGTTATTTTTTTTTTCCTTTCAACCTCCTGAACTCCATGAAGGGCAGGTTGCTTGTTGACAAACTCTCTTAATTTCTGTTTATCTAGGACTATTTTAAACTCTCCCTCATTTTTGAATGCTAGCTTTGCTTGATACAGAATTCATGGCTGGCGGGTTTTTTCTTTTAGCACGTTAACTATGTCATATCACTCTCTTCTCACCTCCATGGTCAGATGAGTAATCAGTGCTTAATGTTATAGAGCTTTCCATATATGTGATGCATTTCTTTTCTCTTGCTGCTTTCAGATTTCTCTTTGTCTTTAGCATTTGACAATTTGATGAGTATATGTTATGGTGTAGACCTGTTAGGATACATACAGTTTGGAGTGTGCTGCACTTCTTAGATATGTACATCCTTTTATCCTCAAAAGATTTGGGAAATGTTTACCCATTTTTTCCTCCAACACCCCTTCTGCCCTGTTTCCTTTCTCTACTCCATCTGGGATACCTATAATGCATATGTTTGCATGTTTCATGTTGTCATTCATTTGCCTAAGTTCCTGCTCTATTTTTTCTATCTTTTTAGTTATATGTTATACTCTGTATGATTTCAGAATCATTATCTTCGAAACCACTAATTCTTTCACCTGCCTTTTAAAATCTGCTGATATAGCCTTCCATTATCAATTAATTTTATGCTTCATGTCTTTCATTGATTTACACTTTTTTGCTTTCCATATAAGTCACCATTTCAAGAACATGGCAAAATCCACCATGTTGACTGATTTTCTCCTTGTGGGCTTTGCTGATGGGTAGGAGCTAATTTTCCTTCATGTCATGTTATTCCTACTCAGGCACCCAGTTAGGGAATCATCTCATTATCACTGCTACCATTATTGACCAGAACCTTCACATGCACAAGTACTTCTTGTAGAAATTTGCCATCTTAGATGTATATTTCACTGTCACTATTGTCTGTGTCAGCTCTCTTACTGATAACTTGACCATTTTTGTGGCTGAGTGTACAAGTCTGATTTCCCTAGACATTTTAGTGTATATGAAGATGTGGTGTTCCTCACCATCTAGCTATAACCACTATGTGGCCACATACCAGACCCTCCAATACCCTTTGAACATGAACCTCTGATTCTCTGTCTGTATGGCACTGGCCCCCCAATACTGTGTCTTGCCTATGCAGGTGTAAACACTGGAAATATTTCAGCTGCACTTCTGTCAGCGCAACTTGGTCTGTCAGTTTCTGTGATATAACCACTATGAGGTACTCTTGCCCTGAGATCTTTAGCAATGGGGTCATAATTATTGTTTCTGCTTTACCATCATTACCATGTCTTATATTCACACATTTTCTACAGTCCTCAGGTTTCCAACCAATGAGAGAAAAAGTAAAGTGCTTTCCCACCTGTGTTTTTTTACATCATTGTGGTATCTGTCTTCCACAGCTCTGGAAGATATGTGAACTGTAAAGCCTTCAGTAACTTCTTAAACTATTTAAGACATAATTCCTTCTATATATTATACTATGGTTCCTCCATTTTTGAATCATATAATCTGTAATATTAGAAACAAACCTGTAAATGAAGTTTTGAAGAAAATAATATTAATAAAATTTTATGCAGAAAAATTATAAATATACATTTCACATTTATCCAATACTGTTAAATGAAATCCAATACTGTTAAATGAAATCCAATAAAGTTTTCAGCATTGGTATAAAAATTATCACACACTAGTTTGCATAGAATAGGAATTTATTGGCTCACAGTTTTGTAGCTGATACCAAGCAAAAGTCAGGTTTTTTTCCTGCCCAATGCACTCCAAAGATCAATTCTTGAGACATTAGTGTCTCAATGAGAGAAACAATGTATTGTCAGCACATAACAAGGTACTCAGATGGCTTAATGGACTAAAATATTTCTCCCTGAACTGTAATAATTTTGATAGTTTTATACTATCTAAAAACAGGCAGGTTTATGCTAATGAATAATTGTGGTAGGGCTGGCATAGGTCCTTCTTTGTTAATAAACATTAAAGTGGCTGTCTAGTGATCATAAGACTTCAAAGTTGTAAAAACCAGATGGGGATGGGTACAAAACTGGGAGTGAGTCATAATGTTTTTCAATCAAAAGATTACAGTTATGCAGGCTTATAATCATCACCAGAGATCTAGGTATCTGGATTCTAATTCATCAAGTTTCAGTAATTTCACATATTTAATTTTGCCTTTTCTAACATATACTTGAAGGTCAATAGGCAACTATATGTTTCAAAAATCAAAATCATTTGTTAATTCTTGGCTCTTGGTTACAGAGCTAGATATCCAAAATCCAGTTCTTTTTTAAGACATTATCTAAAGATACTTTAGATTTCATAAATGTTACAGGAAAAGTATAGGCATTCTAATATGCCCCACTCTCTACTCCTCTATCACTTTCTACATTAACAACAGCCTTCATTAGTGGGGTATATTAGTTATAATTGATGAACACATATTAAAGCATTGCCACTAACCATGGATTACAGTTTACATTATAGTTTACACTCTGTTCCACACAATTTTTAAGGCATGAAAAAACATATAATGGCCTGAATTGCTCATTTCAATGTCATGTAAGATGATTCCAATGTCCCAAATTTACCCCATATTACACCTCTTTTACCTCTCCCTCCCCTCAGAATATCTGGTGGCCACTGCCTCCACATTAATGATAAGAGTTCTTCCATTGATAGAATAACAATGAAGCTACAGTAGAATAATAGTAATTTTACTTTAGTCCATTCTTCATTCCCCAATCTAGAGGATTTGGGAATGGTGATGCCCAATCTGTCTGTAATTGAGAGGGGGCTTAGATCCATGGGGCAGATGGAAGGGATTATCTTGCAGATTCTTTATGTTCCTTGGGATGGCCATTGTCCATCATCATCTCATTGTTAGTTGTCCTGGGTGAATCCAATGAACTGGAGAGATGGTGTTACAACTCTGCTGAGATTCAGGGCCCAACTGTTACATGGATTGATCAAAGATTTAAGTCTCTTGGACATACACCTATCAAGTATAGTATTAACTATAGGTTCAAATAGAAGGGGCAGAAAAAAAGTGTAGGGAAAACACAAATGACTCCAACTCTGTCACACTGGGGAGCATAAAGTTCAAAGTAAGACCCACTGGCAGGGAACCAAATTCCTGAGCTGTCTGCCTTTCCTATAGTGTCTGGATGCCTCTAGTGCCCTCAGGAGCCACACAATTTGAGGTACTATTTACTGTGTCAGTCAATGAGATCCTGCTGAGATGTGCAAAAATGTAACCTCTGGAATGACCTCCTGACTCACTTTAAAATCTCTTAGACATAAAAACTCATTTGTATTTACTCTTTCCCCCTTTGGATCCAGTTCTTTTTCCAGATGCATAGCAATTGGTGCTTGACAATAATCCCTCAGTGGCAGGGAAACATCACTAAGAGTCATGCCCCACACTGAGGAGAGGGTGGTGCACTTATATGCAGAGTTTGTCTTAGAGAGAGACCACAGGCAAGCAACAAGGAGACTTTCAGGAGGTAAATCTTAGGCAACATATAATATTAGGCTAAGTTTCAATTTCAAAGGAAAAATTTCCTAAGTACAATCATCAATTTCAAGGGCCCATCACAATGATCCAACATCCTTCACTAGGCACTGCCCCAGTACTCAAGGAATTTTTACTGTTCCATTAGAGAATGTAGTAGAGCTTCCTGGGAATGGAATTAAATATTCTTTTGGTTATTATGTGGCTCTCTACCCACTCTGACAATGCCCCATGAACAACTGAACACATTTATATGCCTTAAAGTTTTGCCCTAGGTGAATCCCCTCCCACGCATCCCCTGTCACTGACAAAATCCAGTTCCTGACAGGCCATGTTTGCTACCCAAAGTCTGTAGCATACCATTTCTGACTTGCCACAATTCTTGGGTTTCTTTGGTTTGTGTCTTATCCTTTAATTTTAACTAATTTCTGGCTTTTACTAACTGTATCTGAATTTCTTTGGCATATAAGGACTCCAGTCATATAGATTAGAACTGACACTGATCAAATTTGGTCTAATCTGAATTGAATATTCAAAAATCCTATTCACAAATGTGTTCAAAGCTCAACTAATGAAAACATTTTCAAAGGCCCTGTTCACAAATGGGTTCACATTTGCAGGAATGAAAATTACGATTTGTACTTACTTAGATGGGGGATATGATCTAAACTCGAGAAACATTGCCAGCCAGGAAATATAGAGTTAGAGATGGGACAAAATGAAAGAAAAATGAGATAAAAGAAGAACCATGGAATTAGAGGTCAGAGAAGAAGAGATTTCCTCAGGTAAAGAGAGAGGACATTCTATGCAACATGTGCATAGGGAAGGGCTTGTGCCCCAGTGTTTGGGATGAGCGTGTTCACAGATCCAGTGCTTGGGAAGTGTGGGGCTGCCTCTATAGCAGGTGCAGAGGCAAAGCAACAAACCACAGATTATCCTCAGACCTTGGAAAAGAATGAAGTTTACCCTGCTGTGCTTTATACTTGTTTGGGCCTTGTGACCTCAGTTTGCTTCCCATTTCTTTCTTCAGAAATGGATAGGTCTATTCTATACCTCTGTCTTGGATGTCCAAATCATCCAAGAAAAGTGGGGTGTATTACAAGCAGAAGAACAAAGATAAATATGACAGCATAATTCTAACAAGGAATTAAGATAAAACCTGTATATAGAATTACATTTGATACAAATAGCTTACACAAATGAACATAAATTAGAGTATTGAATCACACATAAGTGTGAATAATTCATCACCATGAGATATATACTATAAAAATATTTAATGAAACCTTTGAGGGAAAAATATGATATATTTTGAAAATATGGACCTACACTTAGGAATGAAGAGCACCAGAAATGGTAAAAAGAAATTGCTAAATATGTGATTGTTTTTCTTCTTCATGTATATGTAAAATGACATTATCATATGAAGATAGAATGAGACAATTTAAATATACATAAGCTCTAAATTGATAAAAACAGCTTTAGAAATTAATATATATATAGCATAAAGCCAATAAGAAGATAAAATATACTTAATCAATCTAAATGAAGAATGAAAAAGTGGAAATAGAGAAAAAAGATTTGATGAATGAAAAAGTAAACAACAAAAATATTTTATATATTTAACACTTAAATCCATCAATAATTACAGATAATTTAAATAGGAAAACACCACAATTAAAAGGCAGAGAATCTTTCATAGCATTAAAAAACAAGCTACAATTCTATGTTTACGTTCAAGAATTTAATTTTAAAACAAAGACCCATGAATGATATATGTCAGAAATAATTTTTTAAAAATTAAAGGATTCATAAAGTTATACATGCTAACACAATTTTTAAAAAGGTATAGTCCTAGGATTAATAACAGAAAATGTAGACTTTGGAGCAAACACCAGGCATAAAGAATGTTATTTCACATTTGTAGAAGAGCCAATTTGTCAGGATGACATAAACTTACTTAACATTAACACAGCAAAAGAAAAAGAGCTTCAAAATACACAAAACAAGCTGAGAACAAATAGGAGAAATTAGACACATGAGCAATGAGATTCAGAGATTTCAATACCCCTCTATTACTCTGATAGAGGGGGTCAAAGAAAATATTTTATATAGTTTTAGCATTTTGAAATCTGTACATACTTTATTATGATCCAGAGTATGGTAAAATTTAGTAAATTACAAATGTTCATTTGTAAGGAAATATATTTTGAACATTTAAAGTATAGTGTCCTATGAATGTCAACTAGTGCAAATTAGTAAATTACACTCAAATCTTATATTAATTCTTACTTTATATGTTCTTTGATCAGTTTTAGTGAACCATACCTTAAACTTTAATTATGATGTTTTTTAATTTCTGCACTTTCATTTAATGTATTTTTATATATTGCCATTTTATATAATGATGTGTGCACAATGTTATGCCACCTCATTAAAATGCATATTTCAAAATAAGCTCTCTAAAACTTACAATAAATGATTATCATTCCCCTTAAGGCATTGGACTCCAAATTGAATTGTACATTATATTATTGTTTACAATTTACCAGCCAAACAATAGGTTTTTGGTATATAGTCCGGCCATTTTTTTAAATTAGAAAATATGTAAGTTTATAGAAAAATCATGCAGAAAATACAGAACTCTCATATACTGTGCCCCCTTATTATGCTAAGTGTACATTAGTGGGGTATCTTTCTTAAAGTAGATGAAAATATATTATAATTGGACAGTTAACAATAGTCATAATTTACATTAGGGTTCACAGTGTTGTACAATACTGTGTTGTTGTTAATTTTAAAAATTTTTATCTAGTAACAATTATAACCTAAAATTTCCCATTTTTACCACAATTCACTTCTACAATTACAAATATGTATACTGTATAAGTACACATTCATATATGATGGAACATACTCTGTATGATTTGGTGCAAATGGTATATAATAAAAATTGTGCAGACAAGATAATATTTAGCAAAGATTGTAATTCATCCACTAACAATATTTCAGTGCCCTGGGATAGAAGTCTAAGAAGGAGCAGAAGAAGCAATTCCAGCAAGTGACATATGTGGCCCCAATTTACAAAAGTAAATTGTAATATTTTAGTGATTACCTGTGAAATAAAATATGTTTCAGAAATTTATTTATGCATGATGCAAAGAATTTTCCACCATTAGAGAGTTTTGCTCCTAATTCAAGGGTTATTATGTGGGTTATTGACTCTTATATATGTAATACATACAGAACACTCAATATAATGACATAATTTAATTGTTTCATCATCTTAACATTTTGATACGTGGGTTTAGAAGTATAATAAGGTTTAAATAAAAATACTTACCCCACTTTTGTCTTCTTGGTATGGAGAACACAAACCTGCCAAGAAACAATTTTAACCCTAAACTTTCTGAACATACTAATGATATACCAATTTGTAAATATTTTCTTTGCTTTGAGCAAAAGTAATTTTAAAAAAATATAGGTTCTTCCTCATTATGAAATATAAAGAAATATATTTTTCCTCAATTACTATCCATACGTTCCTCAGATACTTATATTTTATTCAGAAAAATATAATTAATGCAGTTTTATGACCAGCTTTTAGATGTGAATACACATATTTAGGATTATTTTAACTATATGATGAATGAATGATTTTCTCTGACTCTTTTAAGTGCAAAAATCGAAGAAAGAAAGTTGACATACAGTTTACATTTTCTAGAACTCTCTAAGATTAAAGAAGAATGAATGGAAATGGAACTACTTGGCAAAAGACATTAGACTTTTGCAGTGATGTTTCAGGTATCAGAGATCAGAAAACATTCATTTTTGGTAGGGGAAAGTCTCAAATTAAAATACAATTGTGCTGTTATTATGCTGACACATAATACAATGACTTTCCTTGAAAATTCAAGTCATGTCCCTGAAAGTTCAAATTAAGTAACAGGTTTAATTTTGAGGCATTTTCAACTCAGCTAATAAAAGTGGGATTGTCTTGAAATAATTATCCTAGCATTTTCCCCAATAAAGTTTTCCACTCATAATTCTCCTTAAAGCCTCCTTTATCCAACTGTTTCTAAGACTGTAGATTATAGGGTTCAAGAAAGGAGGGACTGTAGAATAGAGCACAGAGGGGATCATGTCCTGAATTGTGCATGAGCTGGAGGTTGGCTTCGCATACACAACAACACCTGAGCTGAAAAAGATGGTCACCACAAGGATGTGAGGGACACAGGTGGAAAAAGCCCTTCCTCATTCTTCTCTGTTTGGTAATTTGAGCACAGTAGAAAATATGTGAATATAAGACATGTTGATGAAGGTAAAGCAGGCACCACCAATCAGCACTGCTGAGATAAGAATTAAAATTTCATTGCTTGAGATCTCAGAGCAGGAGAGCTTCAGCAAAGATGGGACCTCACAGAAGAACTGATGGACCATGTTGGACTGACAGAACAGCAGCCAGAATGTGTTTCCAGTGTGGAATCCTGCAAAGGCTACACCACTGAGTAATGTGGACAGTGTCATCTGCACCCAGAACCATGGGTTCATGATCACAGGATAGTGGAGGGCCTGGAAGATGGCAACATAGTGATCTAGGGCCATGATGGTGAGGAACAGCAGTTCTGTATAAATAAACAAAAACACAAGGAAGATCTTGGCTGCACATCCAGCCATGGAGATTACTTTGTTGTCAAGCAGGAAGATGACACATGCCTTGAGAACAGTGACAGAAATATAGCACATGTCCAAGACAGACAGATTCCTAAGGAAGAAGTACATGGGGGTGTGAAGACTGTGGGTGAGGGTGATTACTGGCAAAATGAGAAAGTTGCCCATCAGAGTTGCCAAGTACATCAGTAGGAACAGCATGACATGTAATACTCTGAACTCCCACACATCAGAAAATCTT
>JAQZBX010006413.1:30536-53371 GCA_029593785.1 Cabassous unicinctus | reverse complement strand
TGACTTCAGCATTTCCCTACAGCTATTTATGTGATTACTGCTTAATTGTTCCCATAGGATAAGCCAATTTAGGAGAATATCAGCTAAGCAACAACATTTCAAGAGCCTTTGAAGTGAGGAAGCAAGGGTTCATGTCCTCTCTTTCTCAGAGAATTTACTTACAAAGTAGAATAATTATTTTATTGCAATTTCAAAGCAGGATAACAACTGTAGCCAGACTAACCTTGATTCAATCTTCCATAGTACACATATGACTTTGGGAAAATTATTTCATCTGTATGATTCTAACTTTCCACTATAAAATAAATATAATTAAAGTACCTAATTCACAGTATTGTGAAGGCTAAGGATAAAGTCTTTGGCATATATCTATCTCTTGTAAATGGAATTATTAATCCATTTTCAAAAGGGACAGTCTATTGTTTCAATGGAATAGCAAAGAAGACTCCCCAGAAAGGATGACTGGACTGTGTTCTGGACACAAATAAGCCCAAATCATCAGGAACTTCCCGGGATATTTTCTGGTCTTATGTACCCTCACAAGTATGGATTGACAAGGATTGAAGAATTCAGAGTGAGAAAGAGAAGAAGCAAGACCTGTCTGACAGACTTTCTTTTCGTCTCCCAAGAGAGATTGTCTTAGCAGAGGACTAATTTCCCAGAAAGTCTTGTTCACCTTCCACTTCCATAATTAATGTATCTTTCCTTAATTTGCTCCTTTGTCAACCTTTATGCATGGCTGAAAGAAAAGTGGGGAGAGAACTAATATTTATTAAACAATTGTGACATGTTGGATATTTTACATATGTCATGTCTTTCAGATTTTGCAATGACCCTGTAAAAGAGGAATTAATGACCTCAAGCTGTCATTGTGGGAGACAGAGCTTAGAGAAATTGTATCATTCTTAAGATCACACAGTTAGTACATGGTAGGCTAAAGATCCAAATTCAGGTCACAGTCACTTTCACTTTAGTCTTCAAAAGCCAACTATCATCTCCTCTCACCCCTGCCGCTATGTCTTCCTCAAGATAGAATATCTTAAATATTGCTCAGTAGCACACAGAATAGACAATATATGCCTGCAGTATAGATGAATGAATATTCATCAAGCCCTTAGAACCTTTGTAACACAATGGATAATCTCTTTTTTTAAAAGCCATTTTATTGAAACATATTCACAAACCATACAATCCATCTGAAGTGTACATTCAATAGCTTTTTTAATAATCAGAGTTCTGCATTCATCACTGCAATTTATATTAGAGCATTTTCATTACTCCAAAAAGAAAAATCTCTACCCATTAGCTGTCACTTCTCAATCCCTCTATCCTTCCCTTGCCATATATAACTACTAATCTAATTCGGTCTCTATAAATTAATTTATATTTACATTTTACAAGGTTGGAGTTATACAATGTATAGTACTTGTGTATGTTCTGTTTCACTTAGCATAATTCTTTGTTTTACAATTGATGGGAAATATTAAAATATTACTATTCCCTACAGCCCATAGTTTACTTTAGGTATATTTTTGCCCATATACCACTCTTTTATTAACATCTTGTAATATTAATGTACATTTGTTCTGTTTCATGGAAAAAACATTTTTATACTTGTACTATTAACCACACCCATTGTCCACAAGAGGGTCACTATCCTATCCATTCCTATGTTTCATCCTTTAGCTTTTCTTCTACTGACATATGGGACCTTGAACTTTCCCTTTCAACCACTATTATACCCATATTTTAGCACTGCTAACTATAATTGCTATAGTGTGCTATAATCACCTCTATCCATTTCCAAACATCTACAATTGTTACAAATTATGCACAAATTAAGCCTCACCTCTCCATTCTTTACCCTCATTCTATCTTCTGGTGACCTATATTCTATCTATTAACTCTATGCATTGATCAATATATTTAGTTCATATTAGTGAAATCATGCAATACTTATCCTTTTGTGTCTGGCTTGTTTCACTCAAAATAATGTCCTCATGGTTCATCCAGGTTGTCATATGCATCACAACTTAATTTTTCTTACAGCTAAATAATATTCCATCATATGTATATGCCCCATTTTGTTTATACATTCATCGGTTCATGGACACCTGGGTTGCCTCCATCTTTTGACAATTGTGAATAATGCTGCTATGGACATTTGTGTACAAATGCTTGTTCGTGTCCCTTGTAATTTTTCTGAGTATATACCTACTAGTGGGAGTTCCTGATCATAAGTCAGATCAATATTTAACTTCCTTAGAAACTGACAGTCTTCCATGACAGCTGTACCATTTTACATTCCCACCAACAGTAAATAAGCATTCTCATTTCTTCACATCCTCTCCAACACTTGTAGTTTTCTGTTTTTTAATAGTGGCTATTCTAATAGGTGTGAAATTATATCTCATTGTAGTTTTGATTTGCATTTCCCTAGGAGCTAGTGATGTTAAACATCTTTTCATTTGTTTTTTAGCCATTTGTATTTCCTTTTTGGAAAAAATGTCTATTCAAATTTTTTGCTGTATCTTAATTGGTTTATTTGTTTTTTATCTTTGAATTGTAGGATCTCTTTATATATCATGGATATTAAACCGTTACAGGATTTGTAGTTTCCAAATATTTTCTCCCATTGAGTAGGCTGCCTTTTCACCTTCTTGACAAAGTCCTTTGAAGCAAAAATGTATTTAACTTTGAGGAGGCCCTGTTTTTTAATTTTTTCATTTGTTCATCCTTAGGGTGTAAGGTCTATAAAACCACCTCCTACACCAGATCTTGAAGATGCTTTCCTACATTTTCTTCTATGGGTTTTATAGTCCTGTCTTTTATGTTTAGATCTTTGATTGATATTGAATTAATTTTTGTATAAAATGTGAAACAGGAATTCTCTTTTATTCTGTTGGTTATGGATATCCAGTTCTCCCAGCACCATTTGCTGAAGAGACTGTTCAATCCCAGCTGAGTGGACTTGATAGCCTTATCAAAAATTGATTGACCATAGAGGTGAAGTTCAGTTTCTGAAATCTCAATTTGATTCCATTACCATAATATTTTGACCACTGTAGCTTTGTAGTATGCTTAAGGTCAGGAAGTGTAAGTCTGTTCTTCTTTTTAAGATATTTTTTACTTTTCCTTCCAAATAAATTTGGTAATTGACTTTTCCATTTTTATAAAGTAGGGTGTTAGACTTTTGATTGGGATTGCATTGAATCTGTAAATTAATTTGGGTAGAATTGACATCTTAACAATATTTAGTATTCCAGTCCATGAACACAGAATGTCCTACCATTTATTTAGGTCTTCTTTGATATCTTTTGGCAATATTTTATAGTTTTCTGAATACAGTTCTTTCATAACCTTGGTTAAGTTAATTTCTTTTAGTTGCTATTGTAAATGGAATTTTTTTCTGACTTCCTCCTCAGATTATTCATTACTGGTTTATGGAAACACAACTGATTCTTGCATATTGATCGTGTATCCTGCCAATTTGCTGAACTTGCTTATTAGCTCTAGTAGCTTTGTTGTAGATATTTCAGAATTTTCTAAATCTAGCATCATGTCCTTTGTAAATAGTGAGAATTTTACTTCTTCTTTTCCAATTTCAATGCCTTTTATTTCTTTTTCTTGCCTAATTGCTCTAGCTAGAACTTTTAGCACAATTTTAAATAACAGTGGTGACAGTGGACATCTGTGCCTTATTACTGATATTAGAGGAAAAGCTTTCAACATTTTGCCTTGCCACATGACAGTAGTCCAGGATTGCCAACAGCTGACATTTGTTGAGACAGCATTTCTGATGATTCCTTGATTTGGACATTTTTACAGCCTCAGAAATGTAGGATTTTAACCTATTAAATTCCTATTATAAAAGCCAACCCATTTCTGGTATTTTGCATTGGCAGCCTTCAGCAAACTAAAACATCTCTTAAAGCAGTTTTGCCTTTAAATTCTGTTTTGTTCCATATTAATATAGCTATTACTGCTCATTTTGGTTACTATTTGTGTGGAATATCTTTTTCCCACCATTCACTTTCATTCTAGTTCTATCCTTGGGTCTAATATGAGTCTCTTGTAGACAGTATATAGATGGCTTTTATTTTTTATCCATTCTGTCAGCCTGTGTCTTTTAGTTGGGGAGTTTAAGCCATTAACATTCAGTGTTATTACTGTAATGGCATTGCTTCAACCATTTTATCCTTTCACTTTCAAATATCATATCTTATTTTTTGACTTTTTTTTTTTTTTACCCTTTTAGTTATCTTTTCTAATAATCTTCATTTCTACATTCTTCTCCATCCTCTCTCTCTTCTCTTTTCCTTTCCGGGTAAAGAACTTCCTTTAATATTTTTTATAGAGCCAGCCTGTTGTTTACAAACTCTCTTAATTTCTGTTTATCTGAATATTTGAAATTCACTCTCATTTTTGAAGGACAATTTTGCAGGATAAAGAAGTCTTGTCTGACATTTTTTTCTCTTTCAGTAGCTTAGGTATATCATATCACTGTCTTCTTGCCTCCATGATTTCTGATGAGAAATCCACCCTATGTCTTAATTTCCCTTGTGTGTAATGGATAACTTTTCTCTTTCTACTTTCAGAATTCTCTCTTTATCTTTGCCATTTGGCATTCTGATAAGTACATGCCTCAGAGTGGGTCTGTTCGGACTTATTCTGTTTGTAGTACATTGTGCTTGTAAGATGTGGATTTTTATGCCTTTCATCAGAGTTGGGAATTTTTCAGCTATTATTTCCTCAAATATTCTTTCTGACCCTTTTCCCTTCTCCTTCTGGAACTCTCCTGATGCATATGTCAGTGCACTTTTTGCTATCACTTAGCTCCCTGTGCTCCTGCTCAATTTTTTTTCATTATTTTCTCTATCTGTTCTTCTGTCTTTTCAATTTCAGATGTTCTATCCTCTAATTCACTACCCTTTCTTCTGCCCTTTCAAATCTGTTGTTATACACCTCCAATATATTTTAATCTCATCCATTGTGTCTTTCATTCCCATAAATTCTGTTATTTTTCTATCCAAGCTTTCAAATTCTTCTTTATGCTCACCCAGTGTCGTTGTCGTCGTCGTCATCTTCTTCTTCGTCATCGTCGTCGTCGTCGTCTTCTTTTTTTTAGGCTAGTAAAAAGAATCTCTTTGGGAAATGGGGGAAAGAACAGAGCTTGCTGAGAAATGGGAGAGAAAGATGGAAATACAAACCAAGATTTGGTGTGGGCTCCTCTAGGCAGAGAGAGCCCAGTGTCTTCTTAATATTCCTTTATCTCTTTAGCCATATTTTCCTTCAATTCCTTGAATTGATTTAGGAGATTTGTTTGAACATTATTGATTAGTTGTTTCAAATCCTGTGCCTCATCTGGCATTTTAATTTCTTCCTTTATGGGGCCATATCTTCCTGTTTCTTAGTACAACTTGTAATTTTTTTCTGTTGTCTAGGCATTTGATTATGATGGTGAGTTTATCCTGATGGTTAGTTTCTCTCTCTTGCCTCGAGTTTTATTGTTAATTGGCTTTGTATTACAGCTCTTCATGGATTCTTGGTTCAATTTATTTTAGGTCTTTAAAATCACCCTTGTTTAACTGATAAAACAGGGCCAGGGACCTACTAGTGAGGTGCAGATCATTTTCCAAGGTACTTGGGAGGGGGACTATAAATACACCAAAATCCTTTTTTCCCCCTTGGTGTGCACTTTCTTGGCCTTCCAGCAGATGGCACTATTCAGCAAACCTTTCCCCTCAGCTCTAGGAAGGAGTGTGATTACTCCAACATCCACTGGGTGGATGGTGGTTGTTTTATTTGCCAAAAAACTGCCAATGCTAACTACCAAAAATAGTTTGGCTTTTATAGAGGAGATTTATTTGGGGTAAAAGCTTACAGTTCCAAGGCCTTGAAAAGTCCAAACTGAGGCACCATCAAGAGATGCTTTCTTACCAAAGTCAGCTGCCATGTGTTGAAGCAAGATGGCCACCAATCTCTGTCAAGGTTTGAGCTCAGCTTAGAGCAACCAGGCATAGGGCCTGTCTCTTTCCAGGCCTCCTATATAAGTCTCAACCATTCTGCTTTCTTCCTGAGTTCAACTGTAAGCTATCAGGCATATATCAGGGCTGGTCTCCTCTTAAGCTGCTCCATGGGCCAAGGCTCTTAGGGCTTCATGCTTAAGTGATCCTCTAGTCCTCTCTCTTACATGGCAGAATCAAATATGGTGGCCTCCTTTTCCTGTGTCTCCATTTCTATCAGCTCCAGTAAGACGGCGGAGACTCAACCTAAATCATGCCTCACTGATGTAGTCCAATCAAAAGCCCTAAATTGATCTTATCATGTAATCTAATCTATAGATTATTAATTTATTCAATATTTATTTGTCCATTTATTATTGCCAGCACAAATTACCTATGAATCATACACCTGCTGGTCTTTAATAACAGCAGAGATTTGAGGCACTTGAGCCTTGGAGATATTACAATGGCAAAAAAAGTCCATTTCTTGAGCTAGAAATTCCTGAGTTCATATCTTGCATCTGCTATCTACTTTCTAGATGAGTAACCCTGGCAAGTTATTTCATTTTATTATAGATTATTTTCTTCCTTTGGGAAAATGGCCATAAATATTAATACAACATATACTCACATACATACACAATTTGTTTTAAGAATTAATTGAGATATTTTATGTAAAAACCTGTGTTCAGAATGTTAGCTAATTTTATTATCAACACATCCCATGAAGGCTCATTCTGTCAATGTTGAACTTTATCCAAGATCTGTGATCCTGGAAAACAGGGATGATTAAGAAATCCCCCTACACTTTTGTGTTTGGGGCAAGTACTGACAACAAAGAACCACCTTTTTCCATATGACAAATAACAATCACAGATGTCACTATTTAATCCCACTCCTGCATGTTTTAGCCTTGTTTACTTACCTCTTTTACATGATAAAACTCTTTCTGTCTACCCCTTAAGAAACTTGCAGATCCCAAGGAGGAGTGTTTTCCCTATTACAATAATCCTCCTTCCCCTCTTGCAATAATCCCTTCCCCCTCTTTTGCAATAAAACTTTCAAATAAAACCTCTCCTTACTTAAGTCTGGAGTTGTTTTTTATTTAACAATTCCTATCAACACATATCTAAATTCTTACATTTATTACCGCAACTTTAATTCCTATCTGTATTCACTTGCACTCTTGCTTGGTCTTCAATCACTTTTTTCTTGGTACCTGAGTATCTTCTCTCTCTCTGTCTCTCTCTCTCTCTCTCTCACACACACACACACACACACACATACGTGCACAAATTTTGGCTTTGCTTTCTTAAGTTTGGAATCTCCTGTTATTTCATTGGTAATTCAATGTTCAAGTACCAAGTAGTCCAAATTATATTTTAGGAAGACCATTTAACAAAGTCTACTTTGATGTTGTTGTTGTTGTTATTATTATTATTATTATTATTGACCCAAAACAAATCATTGCATGATCTCCACTGATTATACAGGGACAATGTGAATTTATAGTGATTATTTATATATCTATGATCAATCTCCTTTTTGCTTTAAATATTTGGATAGTTAGCTGTCATCAAACTGAGGGCCCCACAGCAGCCATTCCTTCATTTCAGCAAAGATAGTTATAAATGAGGCTTCTCCTTCCTTACTTTCCTTCATCAGTCATGGTTTGTTCAAGACATAGGTACTCTTTTGAAATTTGAAATGAAATTTGAGCATTCATAGACTTTAATAGAATCCAAAAGTCTTTCCTATCTTTTATCATGTGTCCCATTCTTTAGTCCATAAGTTATAGGCTAGACTTCCTTACAATACATTTTTACAGAGAAAAGGTAGAAGACAGATCAGATTAGGGCCAAAGACTTGCTTACCATAATTTCCAAGATAATGACCTTATGGCATTGTAGAGTTATGGAATGGCTACTAAATCAGGGGTCAGGGACTTCGATTTTAGCCCCAGCACAGCACCCAAGGAAGCTGATGATTTTGAGTTCACCACTTAGCAGTTGTGGACCTCAGTATTCTCTTTTGTATGATAGGGTTGGATAAATTATCTCTCAAAGAACTTCCATCTTGTCTAGCCAATGAGCCATGATACTTGGTGAGAAATCCTCATATAACTATGAGTCATAAATGTTACCATTTTTATAGAAACCCTACAACTAATTGTCTTGACCGAAAAAAAATTAATTCCATCTGATTTTACAAGTCAAAGTGGAACTATGTTAATGTCACCTTCATTTTTTTTTCCAATATAAGACAACAGTGGCACACCCAACCACACATCCCTTATCATCACATGGTAAATTTCCCTCAAAGCATTTTAAACCTTTCTTTAAAGGTTTGCAGCTGGAATGTTTTTAAAAATTAGTTATTTTCTTTTTCAGGTCCATTTTTAGTTGCCTCCACAAAAAGAGAGAACAAAATAATTAATTAAAAATCCTTGTCAAAAATCTAATGAATAGAGATATTTTAATGTACAAGGTGGTTATTATGTGTTGCCCTTTCATTATCAATTAAATTTTATCCATAGATTAAGCCAATAAACTTTCGATAACATATCAAAAAATGACTAAATAATATAAGAATATGCATTTATTAAATAATCCTACAACTACTAAACACTTGACTTTTATTTTGAGAATATCTGGAAGAGTTTTCCAAATGATCATAAACTCTCTTACATGTAGATAAGAGATGTGCCTTTTTAAAAGCAATAATCTATTTTTCTTCTTGGAGGACAAATAGAGGAAACTATAAACAAAAGCAAATAAAATCCTTTTCTAGGCTTTTTTAAAGGTTGAAATAGTGGATATTACAGTTATTCTGATCATTGTAAAGATTAGGGGAAGGCAGCTGCTTAATGCACATCATTCCACACTCCCCCTTTTAATTTGAATTGTTTAGACAGATAAAGAGCTATCAAAGGCAGAGCTGTGTATCCGGATTGATACAATCCCAAATTTAGACCACCCACCAAAATACACATATTATTGATTGAGAACGAAATAGCCTGTACATAGAATTGTTGCCTAAAGGGAAAACAACCAGGGGAGTGAAAGAAAGTGCAACTAACTATATTACTACTCAAACCATGTAGGACTTGGAAGGAGCAAAGGAAGCAGCTAAATCAAACACTTAGCTGGAAAGGAGAAACAGAAAGCAAACAAAAAAGAATCCAATTACTTTATGTTTGTTTTTGTAAATGGTTTTTCTGTAAGAGGGGAAAAAAAAAAAACTATTTTGACTTGTTTTCCTCTGTACTATACTGCTTAGAGCAGCCATTACCTTGTGAGTAAGTCCATGCAACTGCTGATACTTCTGTTAATGCTAATTAACCTCCTGCTACAAATATCAACAAACCTGCATCTGAGCTTTGTCTGCACATCATTCCACCCTCCCCCTTTTAATTTGAATTGTGATAGTCCCATTGGTTGCTACTTAATAGGCAGAATCACATCAGCAGTTGAAAAACAAGATGACAGTCAGGGTCACTGTTATTTTCCAGACAGGAAAAAGCAAAACAAACATAGGCTTAAATGGCTTCAAGAAGTCAAGATATAATTTCTATAAGAAAAGGCAGATGGAAGATTCATGGTTGGGGTGTGGGGGTTGACAGTTTTACTGGGAATATTTGGATTCTAATTCTCAGAATCCTGTCTGATATCAAGGACATTGGAAATCCCCACATTTGGGTTATTTCAAATTCAATGAATGTAATTTTCAAAAGTACATGTCTCTCAGTCTCTGGTAATTTTGTATAAATTCTCTTTGTTTCTTTGCTCAAGACAGATGAATCTGATTGTTTATGTAAAACAGGAAGGGAGAAGTCTTCACTCCTTTCCCGTAACTACTCTCCAAGTTTGAAACAAGGTCAGCACTAGGTTAACAGCTGCAATAGTCTCTTTGTTTTTTTAAAATATAACATTATTTTTTTAAACAAATCAATTTTATTGATACATATTAATAAAGCATACAATTTAACCAAAGTGTATAATCAGTGGTATTTGGTATAATCATATAGTTGTGCTTTCATCACTTCAATCTTTATTAAATCATTTTCATTATTTCAATAATATAATTAAACAAAAAAACTCAAACAAACAAGAAAATTCCTCACCTTTTAATCTCTCTGTTTCCGCTGCTGTACATGGCTGCTATTTCTGGCTATTCTTGCACAATTATTTATTTGTTTATTAAGCAGTTTTATTGAGACATAGTCACATAACCAATGATCTATCCAAACTGTATAATCAATGTCTCTTAGTATAATGGCAATGTTGTAATTCATTCTCTAAAAAACTTTAGAACAATTTCATTAGTCCAAAAAGAAAGACACCACACCCCTTAGTATTCCTTCCTCAGCCCTATATAACCACTAATTTAATTTCATCTTTTTAAATTGATTTATATTTACATTTTATATAAATGGAATCATACAATATGTAGTATACTGTGTCTGGTCTCCTTAGTATAATGTGTTATTTTTTGTACGATATTAATATTTTGTAATATTAACCTACATTTGTTCAACTTTAAAGAAAAATGGCTTTATATATGCAATTCTACCCATATTCATCTTTCACATAATATATTTAGTTCATAATAGGGTAGTTGTACATATTCGTCCTTTTGTGTCTGGCTTGCTTCACTCAACATAATTTCCTTGAGGTTCATCCATGCTTTCATATGCTTCTCAACTTCATTTCTTCTTATCGTTGCATAATATCCCATCGTGTGTACACTCCACAATTTCTTTATCCATTCATCAGTTGACGGGCACCTGTGTTGTTTACAACTTTTGGCTATTGGGAATAACACTGCTATGAACATCAGTGTGCAGAGGTCTATTCGTGTCACTCCTCTCAGTACTTCTGGGTATATACCTAGCAATATAATTGCTGGGTCCCATAATAAGTCCATATTCAACTTTCTTACGAACTGCCAAACAGTACTCCACAGTGACTTTAACATTCTACATTCACGCCAACCGTGAATAAGTGTTCCTATCTCTTCACGGCCTCTCCAACATTTACAGTTTCCTGGCTTTTTAAGAGGGGGCCAGTCTAATAGGTATGAAAAGATATCTCATTGTAGTTTTGATTTGCATTTCCCTAATCACTAGTGATGTTGAATATTTTTTTCATGCGTTGCTTCGCCATTTGTATTTCTTTTATGGGCAGTTGTCTTTCCAAGTTTTTGCCCATTTTTAAATTGGATATTTTTTCTTTTTATTGTTGAATTGTATGATCTCCTTATATGTCATAGATATTTAACCTTTATCAGATATGTGATTGCCAAATATTTTCTCCCATTGAGTTGCCTGCCTTTTTACCCTTTTGACAAAGTCCTTTGAAGTGCAAAAGTGTTGAATTTTGAGAAGGTCCCGTTTATCTATTTTTTCTTTTGTTGTTCATGCTTTGAGTGTAAGGTTTAAGAAACTACCGCCTACCACATGATCTTGAAGATGTTTTCCTACATTTTCTGCTAGGATTTTTATGGTTGTTGTGTTTATATTTAGGTCCTTGATCCATTTTGAGTTAATTTTAATTTTTTTTTGTATTCTTTATATTCTTTCTTTTGGATATGGCTATTTAGTTCTCCCAGCACCATTTGTTGAACAGACTGTTCTAGCCCAGCTGGGTGGACTTAAAAGCCTTGTCAAAAATCACTTGAATATAGATGTGAGGGTCAGTTTCTGAGTTCTCAATAATTCTGAGTTCTCAATAATCACTGAGTTCTCAAAAATCACTTGAATATAGATGTGAGGGTCAATTTCTGAGGATCAGTTTTCTGAGTTGGCCAATCAGTCTGTCCTTTTGCCAGTACCATGATGTTTATACCACTGTGCTAAGTAATATGCTTTAAAGTCAAAAAGTGGGAGTCCTCCAAATTTGTTCTTCTTTTTTAAGACATTTTTGACTATTTGGGGCCCCTTACCCTTCTCAAATTTGATTATTGGCTTTTTGATTTCTGCAAAAAAGGCTGTTGGGATTTTTATTTGGATTGTGTTCAATCTGTAAATTAGCTTGGGTAGAATTGACATCTTAATAATATTTAATCTTCCAATCCATGAACACAGAATGTCCTTCCATTTATTTGTCTTCTTCGGTTTCTTTTAGCAATGTTTTGTAGTTTTCTGAATACAGGTCCTTTATGTCCTTGGTTTAGTTTATTGCTAAATATTTGATTGTTTTACTCACTATTATCAATTAGAAATTTTTTCTGATTTCCTCCTCAGAATGCACATCACTAGTGTACAGAAATGCTATTGATTTTGGCACATTAGTCTTGCATACCACCACTTTGCTGAAATAGTCTATTTATTCTAGTAGCTTTATTGTGGAGTTTTCAGGATTCTTTAGATATAGGATCATGTCATAACTGAATAGTGAAATTTTACTTCTTCCTTTCTTATTTGGGTGCCTTTTATTTCTTTGTTTAGCCTAATTGCTCTAGCTAGAACTTCTAGCACAATATTGAATAATAATGGTGACAGTGGGCATCCTTGTCTTGTTCCTGATCTCAGTCGGAAAGCTTTCAGTCTTTCTCTGTTGAGCACAATGCTAGCTGTAGGTTTTTCATATATACACTTTACCATATTGAGAAAGTTTCCTTCTATTCCTATCTTTTGTAGTGTTTTTATCAAGAAAGAATGCTGTATTTTGTCAAATGCCTTTTCTGCATCAATTGAGAGGATCATGTGATTTTTCTTCTTCAATTCATCAGTGTGATTTATTATACTAGTTGATTATCTTGTGTTGAACCACCCTTGCATACCTGGGATAAAACCCACTTGATCGTGGTGTTTAATTCTTTTAATATGCTTTTGGATTCTGTTTGCAAGTATTTTGTTGAGGATTTTTATGTCTATATTGATTAGAGATATTGGTCTGTAATTTCCTTTTTTCGTAGTATCTTTATCTGGTATTAGGGTGAAGTTGGCTTCATAGAATGAGTTTAGTATCATTCTTTTCTGTTCAATTTTTTGAAAAAGATTGAGCAAAATTGGTATTAGATTGTCTTTGAATGGTTGGTAAAATTCACCTGTGAAGCCATCTGGTCCCAGGCTTCTCATCTTTGACTCATTTTTCATGACTGTTTCAATCTCTTCATTTGTGATTGGTTTGTTGAATTCTTCTATTTCTTCTAGGGTCAGTGTAAATGTTTTCTGTTTTTCTAGGAATTTGTCCATCTCATCTACATTTTCTAGTTTTTTTGGCATATATTTGTTCGTAGTATCCTCTTAGGATCTCTCTTATTTCTGCAAGGTCAGTGGTAATGTCCCTGCTCTCATTTCTGATCTTATTTATTTGTGTCTTCTCTCTTTTTTTCTTTGTCAGTCTAGCTAATGTTTTGTCAATTTTATTGATCTTCTCAAAGAGGTTACTAGTGATTTTGTTGATTCTGTCTATTGTTTTTGTTCTTGATTTCATTTCTTTCCTTTGATTTGGTTTGGGATTAGTTTGCTGTTCTTTTTCTAGTTCCATCAGGTGTGCAGTTAGGTCTTCAATTCTAGCTCTTTCTTCTTTTTTAATATAAGCTTTGAGGACTATAAATTTCCTTCTCAGCACTCTTTGCAGTGTCCCATAGGTTTATATATATGTTGTTTTCTCATTTTCATTCATCTCAAAATATTTGCTGAATTCTATTGCAATTTCTTCTTTGACCCATAGATTATTTAAGAGTGTGTTGTTTAATCTCCATATATTTATTAATTTTCCCTTTTCCATCCATTATTGATTTCCAGCTTCATTCCATTATGATCGGAGAAATTGTTTTGTATAATTTCAAACTTTTTAAATTTATTGAGACTTGTCTTGTGACCCAACATATGGTCTATCTTGGAGAAGTATCCATGGGCACTTGAAAAGAATGTATATGCTGCTGTTTTAGGGTGCAATGCTCTATAGATGTCTGTTATGCCTAGTTCATTTGTCATATTATTCAAGCTCTCTCTTTCTTATTTTTTTTTTTAAGTTTTATTTATTTATTTATTACCCCCACCCCCTTATTGTTTTGAGCTCACTGTCTGCTCTCTGTGTCTGTTTGTCTTCTCTTTAGGTGGCACCAGGAACCGATCCTGAGACCTTCCGAAGTGGAAAGAGGCTGCTCAATCTCTTGTGCCACCTCAGCTCCCTGATCTGCTGCGACTCTCATTGTCTCTCTTCTGTGTCTCTTTTTGTTGCATCATCTTGCTGCACCAGCTGTCCACGTGGGCCAGCTCTCGGTGTGGGCCAGAACTCCTGCAAAGGCCAGCACTCCATGTGGACCAGCACTCCATGCAGGGCAGCGCTCCACGTGGGCCAGCTCTCTGCTCGGGCCAGCTTGCCGTGTGGGCCAGCTTGCTTTTCACCAAGAGGTCCTGGGAATCGAACCCTGGACCTCCTATATGGTAGATGGGAACCCAATCACTTGGGCCACATCCGCTTCCCTCTCTCTTTATTTATCCTCTGTCCAGATGTTCTAGCCAATACTGAGAGTGGTGTATTGAAGTCTCCAACTATTATTGTAGAGACATCTATTTTTCCCTTCAGCTTTGCCAGTGTGTGCCTCATGTATCTTGGGATACTCAGGTTAGGTGCACAAATATTTAGTATAGTTATTTCTTCTTGGTGAATTGCCACTTTTATTAATAGATAGTGACCTTCTTCATCCCTTATAACAGTTTTGCATTTAAAATCTATTTTGTTCAATATTAGTACTGCTACTCTAGTTAATTTTTGGTTACTATTTGCATGGAATATCTTTTTCTAACCTTTTCCTTTTAACCTGGTTGTTTCCTTATGTCTGAGGTGAATGTCCTGTAGACAACTTCATATGGCTTATATTTTATATCCATCCTATCAGTCTATGTCTTTTGATTGGGTAGTTCAATAACATTAACATCCAATGTTATTATTTTAAAGGCATTGCTAACTTCATCCATTTTGACCTTTGACTTTCTATTGTCATATAGTACTGTTCTCTATCTTTTTACCCTTTAATTTACCCTTTCTAATCTTCATTTCTACGCATCTCCAAGTCTCTTGCCTTTGTTTTTTCCTTTCAGGCTGTGGCACTCCCTTTAGTATCTCTTGTAATTCTGGTCTTTTGGTAACATATTCTATCAGTTTTTGTTTGTTTGTGAACACTTTGAACTCCCCTTCATTTTTGAAGGGCAGTTTTGCTGGATACAGAATTCTTGGCTGGAAGTTTTTCTCTTTCAGTACACTAAATACATTATGCCACTTTCTTCTCTCCTCCATGGTTTCTGAGGAGAGGTTGACACTTAATCTTATCGAAATTCCCTTGTATGTGGTGCTTGTATGTTTTCGCTTTTCTCTTACTCTTTTCAGAATCTTCTCTTTATCTCTGATATTTGTCATTCTGAAAAGGAGGTGTCTTGGGGTATGTCTATTTGGATTTATTCTGTTTGGGATGCACTGTCCTTCAATATTTATATTTATTTCTTTCATAAGAGTAGGGTCGTTTTAAGTCATTATTTCCTCAAATATTCTTTCTGCCCCTCTCCCAGTCTCTTGTCCTTTTGGGACACCAATAATGTGTATGTTTTTGCATTTCACATTGTCATTCAGTCCCTGATACTTTGATCCATTTTTCCATTCTCTTCTCTTTCTGTTCTCCTGTCTTTTCCAGTTCAGATATTCTGTCTTCGACATCACTAATTGTCTTCAAATAATTCAAATATGCTCTTCTGTGCCTCTAATGTATTTTTAATCTCATCCATTGTGTCTTTCATTCCCATAAGTTCTGTTACTTTTATTTGCAGACTTTAAAATTTTTCTTTAGGCTCACCCAGTGTCTTCTTAATATCCTTTATCTCTTTAGTCACATTTTATTTCAATTCTTCAGACTGATTTGGGAGAGTTGTGTGATTATCACCGACTGTCTTAAATCCTATATCTTTTCAGGATATATATATATATATTTTTCCTTTGGCTGGGCCATCTCTCCCTGTTTCTTAGTATGGCTTGTAATATTTTGCTGATGTCTAGACATCTGAATATGTTGGTTAATTTACTCTGATGGTCAATTTCTCTCTCTTGCCTATTATTATTTTTTCATAGCTCTTCTTTGATATTTGGTTCAACTTATTCTAAGTCTTAAAAGTTGCCCAGCTTAAGTTATCAAAATCATGCCAGGGACTCATTAATGGGGCACAGATTTTCTCCCAGAAGTTAGAGAACAGGGAGACCCAATTGCAGTTTTTGTCCATGCACTTTCCAGACCGGCCAGCAGATGGCACTCATTTGCATACCTTTCCACGGAGGTGTATCTCTCAGTTTTCCTTTGTTTTGGTCTGGCTGAAGCTGAGATTCAAAGCTGACTCCACTATCCAAATTCACTGAAGAAAAACTCCCAACTCCCCTTTTAACAGCTGACAGGGAGTAAGATGTCTGCTCCCCTCTCAGTCAGCTGCAATAAGCCAGGGGTTTTAACTTCACATACTATTTTGGGGGTGGGGAAGGGGAGCCCTTCCTGGCAGCCAGGAGTTTTAGTAACTCACAGTTTGTTGTTTTGGGCTTTTGGTCTTTCTGTCCCTCACCCTCCTGGGAGTTGTGAAGCACTGTCCTGGTCTGCTGACCCCAAAAGCAGGTCCCTCAGGCAGCTTTTGGCTCCTTCTCTGTTGTTTTTGTGAGAGAACTGAGGCTTGTCTGCCTAATCCAGTGCCTTCTTTCCCCTAATAGTCACAATTGTCTCTTAAAGCCAAGGATGTATGCCCTTTGAACTGTTCTACCTGGGTCTTCTCTCCAAATGCTTCTTTTGCTATGCTTCTTCTATTGTCCTTTAAACTTTCAGTCTCTTCTTAAGACATGCAGATTTTAGCTCAGGAAACTAGGAACCAGTCCAGAAAGCAAACAAGGAATATGCTTTCTATTGGGGAATATACATCAGAGATCTGAGTTTAAGTTCATATTTGCCTGACCCCAATGTGCTATTAAATAATATTCTGCATCACCACCATGCCCACAATGTCATTTCATTTGTGAGTTTTACCTGTAGAACTTTCCAAGATAATTGTGTGACATGGTTCATGTTATTCTTCTACCCACCTGACTAGATTATAAACTCCTTGAGGGCAGATAGACTCTCTTTCCCATCGCTGTATCCCTAAAAGATCTGTAACCAAGAAGCGCATTTAAGAACACTCAATGAAGCTTTATTTAAATTTCCTGAGTCAGTGGGCACTTAATAAGATGATATAACTAAATAATAAGTTTAGTAATGATAGGGATAGAAGCATGAGCTCAGAACACATTAGTTTCGTAGTTGAAAGACTTGTATGAATTCAGGGTACAAAATTTACTCCTGTTATTCATTCACTCTTTCATTCCTTTGTTTAAGAGATATTCACTGAGCTCTTCTTAGTCAAAGGGGTCATTTTAAGATCTATTCTATATAATATACAAAATTCCCCAAAGTGCCTTTATACAGTAAGAGAGACATACTTTTCCTAGTTCACAAAATCAAAAGGAAAGATCGTGTTTGACACTAGTTGTTTTTGGACATTTTCTTTTGTTTTATCTCCTAGATAATTGCATAAAACCCCTGTTCCAGAAGACATGGGGTCACATAAAGTATCAGACCTGATAAGAACTTGCAAAAGAGCTGGTCTTGCACACTTTTTCACCAGCATGATTGGTTAGTGGACATAACATGTGGTTGTTATCAATCTCTCCTCTTTCTCAGTCATCGGGTATAGGCAGGCATAATTGCGCATGCATAGACTAGGTAGCTGAACCTTGTAGAGAATATTGAAATTGTCTGTTTTTTGTCCACAAGGTTGATAAAGCTTTTGCTTCTTCAAAAGAAACTTTTTGCAGAAAAGAAGTATTTGGCTCTCCAGAAGGAAACATAATCCAGTCTAATGGGAATTTATGCAACAACATTGGACTTATTAATGCTTTCATTTAAATAAATTTTTCTATACATATTTCAAAATAATAGAGCAGTACTTTGAGTTACAAAGTGGGAATTTTAAGAAAAGTATATATTTTTTGCAGTTTCAAATTTCTTTATCATTTTCTTACAGATGTTCAGATGTACCATCATACACGCATGCACACACACACACACACACAGACACACACACATACAGTTTTCTCAAGCTATTTGAGTTAAGCATTAAATTTGGTGAGAATTTTATTTCATTCCACCCCAGTGTCTGCAAAAGTAGATCATATTATAAATAGGTAAGATTTATTCCAAGTTTTTAGTGGTCAAAATTGTAAAATATAGGATATATTTTCTATGATTAACTAGGTGTGTTCTTGTCAGGCTTGATGAGAAATTTAAATCATAGCAAAATTGAAAGAAAAATATATGCAGTTATTTCAGGCACTTAGAGAACTTGTTACAGCTTATAACCTGGAGAACTGAAAAAAGCCTAGAGATTTAACTTTCTCCTCATATGGTTCCACTTTCTCAGAGTCCCTGTGGTCCAATCCTAATTATTTTGGGGTTGTTTGTATGCTTGTGCCTATAAATGGCAGATCTTTACAGGGAGCAGATTGTCAGCAATCAAGAACTAGATTTTTGAAAGCTCATTTATTTCTTGTCTATTTGTATTTCCAATCCCCTCAGTGGGATGAAAATCAGAGGGTGTAATTATGGACTCCAGTTTTAACACCAGACCGTACTCTGGCTTGAACTAAGTCCCCCTTCCTCTTCCCCTCCCCACACCTAACTTCACTTTCCTCATCTGTAAAATCCAGGTGGCCATATTTACTTTCCAAATTTGGTATGAGGACTAAACACAATAAAGTGAAAAAGGAACTCAGTCAATGTATAGCATATAGAAGGCACTTAACTGATCGTATGGCCCTTCCTTTTTACCTCCACCTCTCTGTTTTCAGAGAATGAAGATAGGACTCTGTTGACAGATAACCAAGAGAGTGGAAGCCAGTGCAAATCTACCCTGAGGTATTACAGCAAGCCCTTCAGGCCTCTGCCCCAGGACCTGAGCAGATCCTGCAATAAAAATGCAATCTTCAGACCCATCTTAAAGGGCTCCATAACAGCCATTAGGGCAATCACTTCTGACCACGCTAAGCTCTTTGAGACATTTTTGTAGCATCAGGACAATGTTATTCACAGAATAGACTTATGTACAGGGGAATAATAGAGTCCTTTTTGTTATCATAGATATTAAATTGATCTACAACTACATTTTTTTTCATGTCTTTACAATTTGAACTGAGGCTTTAGTGCATGGTAGACAGGCAACAGAGGATGAAGGACTAGAATATAAAAGTTCTAAGCAGGCAAGGGCTGATGTTCCCCAAGAAGGGCAGGTCTACTTACCAGGCCCATGATTTCCAGTCTTAAGCTGCTTTGGAAAGTTTTATCTTATTAGCAGTTATCCTTCCTCTCCAGCCCTTCTCTTTCTGACCTCAATTTTCAGGAACAGGGAAATAGACTGGCGACAAGGGAATAACTTCTGATTCTTTTTGGTTTGGAAGGGATCTTCATTAACATATAACAATCCAGCTGATTCTTGAATTCTCTCCACAACTGTATGGCTAGACAGCTCTCAAGCTTGTGCTTGAAAACCCATTACTTCCTGAACTGACACCTCTGGATATTTGAAATCACTTCTTTATGTTGATCAAAAACTTGTCTTTCCCCAGCTTCTAACTCCATTCCTCTAGTTTTACTCTGGTGAGAATTAAGTAACTGTCTAATTACTCTTCTGAAGAAAGTCTTTTTTTAGGTCTTTAAGTACAAACATGTTTCTATTTCTTTATCAGGCTAAACATCTGTAACTTTTTCAAGCATTCTCTTGTCATATGGCATCCTTCACCAACTGTTTGCATTCCCCCAACAATGTGTTTGTGATGTTTATATTGCCTTTCCAGTGCAATTATGAATAAACATTAAAAATTGTGGTTTGATAAGGACAGAATAGAGTGGCATTACCTTTCCTTCATTCTAGATACTGTCCTATTTTCTCCGTGCCACCTATGCTAGGATCACCTTTATTGATGACTAATGTATACTAATGATTCACATGGACCTGACTGTTAATGTAAAGTCTCTAAACCTTTCCCACACTTGCTGCTCCTTGTCCTCATCTCCCACATGTAGACTCTGTACTTATTTAGGGATGTAAGGAAATATCAGAATCTTAGTGATCTTTTTTTCTTCTTGTTTAATATCATCTCTTGATAGCCCTCTCCTACAGTCTATCAAGATATTTTTGCTCTCTCTTCTAATTTCATGTCATGTGTAAGTTTGATCATTGTGTTTTTCATACATAAATACAAGTCATTAATAAATATGCTGTTGAGATTTAGGGCAATATTATAGCCTAATAACATATTTCCCTCCAGGTTAGCATGGATTCTTTAATCCTTAGATCACGTACAAACCTCACTGATTAAATAAGTATTCAGCACATATATCTCCATGACATATGTCATCAAATGCTTTACTGAATTTGTAGATATACTACCACATTCTCTGAGTTATTAGGTTGGTAATCCTGTCAAAATTAGCGCTGGAATGCAAGTGAAATGTAATGGTTAGGAGCTCAGGCTCTGAAGTCAAGCTACCTAGATTTGAATCATGACTGTCACTTTCTATGAGAGCTTGAGGAACATCCATAAAAGTCTTTGTGTCTCAGTGTCCTCATTTGATAATGAATCTAAGAAAAGTGTTTGACCCATAGGGTACACTTAATAATAAATAACAAATATAATTACTAATATAATACTAATACATTGTCATTAATAATGGTGCATAAAGACATTCCATAATTCAGAACTTGCTGGATAGTCATAAATTCTATGCTGGTCCACAGAATTTCCCCTGTGATACCAGTTATCAGGGGAAGAAAGTGTTCTAACAAGATCTTGTTCATAGAGCAGGACGGATACATAGAGTGGACTGCCCCATAGAGCTGTCATACTGAGCATGTGAACTGGCCATTGTAACTGGGGATCTGGTGTAAGGAATTAATCAGGGAATCACAGGTCTCAGCCAGCAGGCATTGGTCATATGAGTGATCTGTGCATGGATCATGAGTTCCTAGATCAAACTGCAGTTAAGGTATCAGTCCTTCAGATAAATAAGAGCCAAGAGCAGACTATGGATAGCCCAAATATTTCTTAGTGTAAGGGCATCATAGACTTTTGTAGGATTACCTCTCCAAAGAACTTCTAACAGGTAAAATACAGATAACTGCTAATATCATGCTACATATAACTAAGAAGACTGCACTCTGTGGGACTTTGTGCCATGGGAGTACTCATCTTTACTCGTTCACATTTGTTCCATTAGTTAGTGATTGAGGAGAGCTAATTGAGGACCACCAAGTGAGGAGGCCAAATTTTAAAGCTAATTTGTATTTATGGTAATAAATTCACACATCTTTTTCTTTAAATAATGGATGATTTTCTATCTCCCCCTCAAAAAAATATTTTACTTTTACTAGTATAGAATCCTTATTTTACTTTTTTGAGACTAAATGAGAAAAGTTACTCCAACACATATTAATGACATATTTATTTTCTAAATCCACATTTATAGATAGATCAAGATATCTTAACCTTTATTCTGTTTATGTCATCAAATACATTTCAAATTTTAAGACAAGATCTAAATTGAATTTTTGCAGTTGAAAATATGAATTCCTTAGTGTCAATTTACTTGGGAATATTATTGCATATTATCGTTGTCTATGATCTAAATGCAACTAGAATTCTTGTTGATTTTAATATTGCATATCAAGAAACATCAATCATTGCTGGTTCAAGGATGATAGAACTAATGACCGCTATTAATTTCTCTACTCTCTGTTGAAGCAGTTTGCTTCCTTCATAATTTTTAAGGGTAAAGAGAACTTTCCCTTAATTCATATTTTCCAAGAAATGGTATATAATTCTGTTTTTGGGTAGAAGCCAAAAAATTTAACACTTAGTGTTAAATGGAACTATTTATTTATTTTTCCTTTCTATTAAGGCACTATTATTTTATAAAACCAAAATAATATGGTACACACTGTTCTGAGAGCAGGTTACTCTCTTTAACTTAGATAACATAAATTTGTGATGGGAAAACTTTGAACTAGAAATTTCAATTTCCCTTAAGCAACTCTTAACAGGCTATATCAGTATAATAAACTGATAGCCTGCAAACCCGGTTTCTTAAAGCAAGTCCTGCTCTTCATCCACAAAAATGTTTTTAATGATTCAATCTGTTTTACAAAGGAATGAAAACAAGTGAATTATTGAGTTCAACATTTCCAAAAATGACTCAAATTTTTAAGATTTATACTTACTTAAAGGATTTCATTATGAGGCAATGTGAGATAATCTGAATAGAATTAGTTGATTATTGGATCACTCGTTTCTAAGTTAAGTTGTCTGACAGGGAAAGGTAAGACAAATCTTCCCAATGGTACTTAGAAGTGAAACCAAATGGTAGTAACAGTCAAAAACATAAAGAGAGAAAGCTGACTCAATACCCTACAGGGTTATAAATGTGGATGCATTCTCAGAAATGTTGCTTGAATGTAGGGATTGGTATTTTCACGTTCCTGTAGTATATTATGATCAAGTGGCTGGTACGGCAGTGCCCTTCAGCTGGACCCACAGGTGAGCTGAGAGACCCTAAGAGGCTGTGAAATTCAGGGAATTAATAATTGAGGCTCCAGAGTGACAGGCTTGATTTTGCCTTGGCACATACACTTATATCATCTCTTTTAGAGCTCATGATTTCAAAATATTAGCCAATTGTATGATAGATATTGTAGAGAAAGGAATGCAATGTTTCATAGTAGCAAAAAAGTTTTTATATGGGACCAAAATGAAAAAAAAAAAA
>JAQZBX010006413.1:0-30436 GCA_029593785.1 Cabassous unicinctus | reverse complement strand
ACTTACTGTTCTGTCACAATACAACTGTTGATTTAGTTTGATTTTCTTAAAATTAGACAAATTTTTATTTTTTGTTTCTCTCATAACTCAAAGGAAACATTTTTGCATTAAAGAAAGTTTTTCTCCCACCTGAAATCAATGCAGTTGATAAGGTTTTCATTTATTGCTTTGTAACTCCTTGCTCTCCAATATACAGTACCTAACAGCAGTTGCCAAGCAACTGTGACAATTGTGGTGCTCATGTACACTGGGCATTCATTGCCATTATGCTTTATTGTCGTGTGTGTGTGTGTGTGTGTGTGTTGAAATAAGAATTCAACTATAGATCAGCATAAGACTCTTACAATAAACAAGGATAGAGACATATGAAACCTTTGCTAAGCATCTGTCACAGACATTAGGTAATATTGAGGCCTTTTTTCTCTGATTCTTTATGAGGGAAGATTCTAAGAAAATTTATCTTTTCATGAAATTTAGACAAAATCTATTTTGGTATACATATGCAATTTAATGTGTGTGTGTGTGTATGTGTGTGTATTGGGGCTACTGAAGGATTATGAACATGCAGGTAAGAATTTCCAGAGAGGAGTGTCAAGACTGTAGATATAAAGATAAAGATATATAGGTTCTCTCACCAGGGACACTCATCTTGTTTCATACTTGTTTACTAGCTCTTCAATAGCCATCTTTGTAAGCTTAGCAAAGAAAAATGTTACAGTATGAGGATGTTGATTTTTTTTTGTGTCTGGAATGAGCAGAGTAGGTCAGAAGTCATTGTTCCTTGTGCCATTTCTTAAAAAAAAAAAAAGGGAAAAGGGTATTTTTGAAATAGGGAGAAAAAGCTTTCTTGAGAAATGGAATTGTTTTGTGTATTTTTTTAATGAGACTATTTTTTTGAAGAGCATTCTTCAAAAAAAAAACAAAAAACAGCCTTTTTACATGTAAAGCTGTAAAAGTTATTCAGGCTTTCCCAGTAAGTATAGTATCAAACCAGTTAATATGTGCTTGATTCTTACATCAACCAATTTAATACTTGTGACCCTATGGCTGGGGAACACTCTTACATGCTCATTTTCATTGTTGAGCAAATATTTTCATGGTTTGCCCGTGAAGGAGTTTGTTTTAAATAATTTGGTAACTTCTTAACCTCCAATTTAATATATTTTATAAACTATTACTTGGAGGAAATATTTAGCCTTTTGTATATGACATCAAATTGCAGAACTAGGTTCAATGACCAAATACTACAGTTATACAGATATGTGCTCAAACTTCCTGTTTTAGTTTGCTAAAAGCTGCTGGGAGCAATATATAAGATATGGGTTGGATTTTACAATGGGAATCTATTAGGTTAAAAGCTTATCTGATGCTATGAAAATGTCCAAATCAAGGCTTCATCAGGCTAGACTCTTCCCTGAGGACCGACTGCTGGTGGTCCTAGATTCCTCGCACATGGCAGGGCACAATGGCAGCACTTGCCATTCTCAGTCTCTGCCTTCTCCTCCCAGTGTTGTTGCTTTCAACTGCTCTGCCTGTGGCTTTTTTCTCTCCCATGTTCATTGATTTCAACTTCTGGAGGTTTCTTCTGTCTCTGTAGCTTTTTTCTCTGTCTGCATCTTTTTATTTCTCCCATTTTTAAAGGAATCTAGCAGAAGAGGTTTAAGACCTACCCTAGGTCATGCAATCTAATCAAAGGCCTTTACCTGAAGTAATTTAATCAAAAGGTCCCACCTATAATTGGTTTATATGCACAGGAATGGATTAGCTATAAGGACATGATCTTCTGGGGTCCACCCAGCTTCAAACTGTCATACTTCATTTCAGAGATGACCTATCATGGAGGGCCATAACATAACTATAATCAGTTGTTTTCATGGAAATCATTATTTGCAGTATATATAACTTCTTTCTATGTAACAGATATTTTAGAGTGTGTGTGTATATATATATATTTATTTATTTTAATTATATTTTATTTGTAGACATATACATATATATTGTATTTATACATATATAGTTTAACATAAATTTAACTTAAAATGAATTAAAAGCATATTAAACTATTAAACATTGGATATAAGTCTCTTTTTAAAAGTATATGCATATATGTATTTATTAATTTTCTTATTATTTGTTCATTTTAATAAAACAATTTATCAAAAAATATCTTGTGCTTAGTGGTGTAGATACAGACATAAGGGGAAAATCCCAAAATAGTATGCAGATGATTACATTTTGACACATTAGTGGACTGGATGATTTTTATAATTCCTTACAAATTAAAATTTCTATGATACTATGAATGCCATTTAAGTAGCTCTTTCACTGGGCCTTAAAGTCTAATCATCAGGAATAATAATATCAGGAGAACTGTAAAAAGGATAATGCCAAAATTTTCCCAAGGCTTGGTACTTATTACATGCATGCTACTCTTTTCAGGATATGTATCAAAATGGATGCAGACATACTGATTTTATTATCCTGAAGCTCTGACTACTTGGTGGAATTCTAAGAATGCAAGAGTAATTAGGATATTTTATTTACTTCAAATTAATGAAAGGAAATATGAAACATCTATTGATCATTTCAAAAGATAAATACTCATCCAGATGATCAATGTATTAGTCAGGGTTCTCCAGAGATACAGAACCAGCTGGATTGATCAACTGATTGATTGATAGATTTTCTTATTGAAATTGACCCATATGACCAGGGGGATTGGCAAGTCTGAATTCCATAGAGCAGGCTGCAGCTAGAAACTTCAAAAATGGTGATTCTGAAATCTGGAACATCCGAACTCTGTAGTGCAGGCCACAAGCTGGAAGCTCTGATGAAGATGAAGTTGTATTCCTCAAGAGAAGTTGGCTGGCTATTAGAAGAGGAAGAAATTTGTCTTTCTGACATCTGAAATCCTCAGTTCTGCTTTTAGACATACAACTGATTGGATGAGGAGACGCCTCTCATTGCTGAGGGCAATCACTTTTGTTGATTGTAGATGCAGTCAGCCATTGATGCAATCAACTGACTAATGTTGAAAATCCATCTATAAATACCCTTGCAGTAACAACCAAGCCATGACTTCTTTACCAAACAACTGGACACCATAACCTAGATAAGATGACACTTGAAATTAACCATCAAAAATAGTTAAATAACTTGTATTAGAATCAGCAAGTATGTAGTAAAGCATTATTACCTATTATTTTATTCTGTGATTAGTGAGAATTTTTAAATGTTTTATTAGTCTGGATGTATTTTAATATGCAGGCATTACTTGAGATTTCATGCAGGCAAGATGTTGCCTATGAAACTTCTACATTTGTTTGGCAATTTAGTATATTTAACTATCAAATTAAACTCCATATAAAGCCAAAACAAATTGGGAAAATATATTGTACAAGAGAACAATGAGTGGATATTTTAATAACCATATACTTAATCTTCCATCTGTTTCTGAAGATTGTAAATGTATTTTGTTTATATCAAATATTAAAGTTTAGTGTCTGGGAAAAAAATAAAAATGAGCAGTTATTTAAAATATGTCCTCAAACATTTTTTCCTGTTTTGTAATGTCTTACTTGGTTTTTAAGCTCTAAGATTTAAGTGGCTAAATAGAACTACTTTAAAACATATATTGATGATACAAAAAGGTAAAAAAAAATTAAGCACTTTTTCAAAATATGACATATTCAGGGGGCTTATGTCCACCAATTCCTGATTGAAGGAGAAGAATGCATCAACAGGGATGACAAAATTAATTTCAGAAAAAAATAAAATAAACCTCCCCCTTTCAAAATACTAAACAACTGAGAGAGACAAAGGAGTTAAGCATCTGGAAATCACATTTTAGCTTTATTGCTGGTAATGTCAAAGTTAGAATATGTGCCTTTAGATATGTTGCAACAATTTACTTCTTAATACTAACCTCCAGAATTCACCAGCCTCACCCATCTGCTCACAGACAGAGCTTTTCAACTAATATTACATTTACCATTTGGACAAAGCCAGCCTGGAATACAAGACTATATCCTCACTGTAGGCAGGCAGATCCCAATGGGGAAGGAAGAGGACAGGGGTTTGAGCCACATATGCTCAGTTCCTTCACATTAACCACCCATAAGATATATTGATCCTCTTCTTCAGGAATGAGAAGGCAGAAAGAGAGGCCAAAAGTGTTACTACAGGGGCCCTCCCTCCACTGAAAGGAAACAGAAATCTACCATGGAGTAATAAATAACTTATATAGCATAAGTTTATCTTTATTTAAAGTATGTTCAGAGCTGTGCTGGTTTGAATCTTTTGTAGATCCCAGAAAATCCTGTTCTTAAAGCAAACCCATTTCTGTGCCTGTAAACCCATTGTATATGGGAACTTTTGTTTAGATTCAGTTAAGGGACCTTTTAATTAGATCACTTTTGATTAGATCGCTTAAGTTAAGGGCCTTTGATTATATTGTGGGGCACAGGGTGAGTCTTAATGCTCTGACTGATGTTCTTTATAAATGCCACAGGCAGAAGGAAGGTTGCAGAGACAGAGAGAAGGAACCCAGGAGATCAAAGAGGAACCTGGAAGAAAAAAAGCTACAGATGGAGCAGTCCGAAGCAGAACTAGCAATGGGTCCAGAGCAGAGGGGAGAGATGAGCAGGCTGGCATTGTGCCCTGCTATGTGCTTGATCACCCATAGTTGCAACTTTGTGAGACAGCATTTCTTGATGATGCCTTGATTTGAACATTTTCATAGCCTCAGAACTGTAAGCCTTAACCTAATAAATTACCATTATAAAAGGCAACCTTTTTTGGGGTATATTGCTCCCAGAAGTCTTTAACAAACTAAAACAAGAGCTTTATCTCACTTTTCATCAAAACAACTTCTAAAGACAGATCAATGGTATTGTCCAGATACTACAAAAGAGGAAACCACAACATGGACTTTCGGAATGCAACAAACAAACATTCATACAGTTCATTAGGAGCAGAAACAGGAATAGAGTTTGGACACTGGCATATGATAGACTTTCATTCATATACTAGCATAGCTACAAAATAGCTGTGTGGCATCTAGTAGTTTTTAACACCTGCCCGAGCCTATTTCCTATCTTTAAAAGACAATTATGTTTGTCTCTAAATTATTGGGAGGATTAAATGGAATTAGATAATATTTGTAAAAGCATTTGCTATGTGGTCAATTATTGAAAAAATATTATTTCCTGTTCCTTCTTACTACCCCCAAGTCTTTATTCCCACTTGTGGGTTTTTTTTCCATTATTCTACATTTACCAAAGGTATTTCGAACTTGTAATAGATTGGAAAGTAATATATAATAATGCTAGTTAAAAGGAAACTTGAATATTGGCTTGGACAGAGAATTTGGTTTTCTAATTAAAAACTAATTAGATGCCTGGTCTAACACTACTTCATAGAATGTTTTCTAGTTCTACACTACCACACCTGATAGTTGCCTATTATTATAAAATTTGCTCTGTGTCTGCCTATGGCATGCTTTGCAAATATATTTCAACATCTGAACCTTTAACAGTACTTCTTAGAAGAAATACCAGACATTTTGTTTTTTTTAATTAAACATTTCAGACTTCCACAAATGCTTTCCCCTTCCTTGGAAACAATAAACATGTCAGGTTGGAAATAAACAATAAATAGGCAGGATATTGGAACCAATATCCTGTGCTGCCATCAAAAAGTATCATGGCATTGAATTACTTAGGTTTCTGTTGCCCTTCAGTATTATTATACTCTTGGGACATTATTTTGCAATAAACACTTCACAAGAGTTAAATCATAATCCTCCCACACTTCTATTGTACAAACTCTAAGAGTAGCCATAATGTCACTATTTTGAGCTCCCATAAAAAATTATTCATCAACAGCAAATAAAAAAGCCTATACCTCAACAATCACTCACTACCATAAAGCTCAATGCTGCAATTACATACCTAAAAAAATAAAAGCAAAGCTATTTCTATGTGTATAGAATGTGTCTCTTAACTTAAAGGAGAATGATTAGAGATGAGATAATTTAGCATTAGTCTTAAATTACTCAATTTAATAATGGGGCATTTTACTGCATGTAAGTATCTGCTCTAGGCATAGTGCTATATCTTGGTGTATATATAAAGATACATTCCCTGGCCTGACAAGTCTTCTGGTTTAGTAGGAAGAAAGATAGGTAAACAGATAGATTACATAATGTGTTGTTGGGAATGGTCAGTTCTTACTACATTTTTAACTCTGGGAAAACGTCATGTACGTAATTCAGTTTCTACATCTATTAAAAGGACACGCTTTGTGTTACCAGGTTGTAAAAGGAATGATGAAAATTCTAGTGCTAATCTTTGAACTCTTTTTTTCCTTCACAACTGGGATGATCAGTGTTCACAAAGTAGAAGTATAAGGATTTATAAGGGTTAATACTTAGCTGTTGTTTTTTTTTTCAGTAAATTCTCCACTTTGACCTAAATCAGCAGCCTTTATTCACAAAATTCTCACTGACCCAATGTCATTTATATAGTATCTCAGCATGTTACCAATGTCTATTGAATTTTCTTACTTACAGCTCATCTTCACAATTTGCAATTTACTTTAAAAATGGTATTGTTTCCTCCTAGAATGCTATGCCTGATTACTTAACTTCAACCCTTCCAGAAAATTAGCCACCTTCTGATACTTTTCTCTTCCTTTGAGTTAAATATGAGATCATTAACTCTAAGATTGTGGACTCCATATCTTAGCTTTGTCCTAAGCACTTAAGCACGTCAGAGAAGCTTTAGCACACATTCATTGATCTGGATACTCAACCAGGCAATTCTTGGGTAAATATAAGAAATACTACTGAACTCTGATGGTCCCCTGTAGAAGTTTATAATGTGGGAAATATGTTAAAGTTATATAAAGTTTCATGGATTGAGATAGATGCCAGGGTTAAAGATGCTATGTATCATTGGATAAGATTTAAATTATTAGATTAGCCCAGTTCATTATTAGCTAAGGCTATGGACTAATATTTTTTAAACTCTGGACTAGACATGATGCCATTTATGTTTTGTTGTTCAGTTTTCGCTGAGTTACCCTGAGACAAACACTCCAAAATTTCACATTGTAAGTTGGCAGCATGGTGACCATGAATATGTTTCACAACTTTGCAATAATGTTTCTTTGTATTCTGGGATTTAGCTCAGTGAAGCCCTTATCTGTGACGTGGTATTCTTGGGATATAGAGTGAAAAGCATGAGAACTAGCAGAATCATAAAGATTCTATTCAAAATAGCTAATGTCACCCCTGCTCTTATGTCACTGCCAAAGCAAGTCACATGGCTGAGCTTTATGCCAACGGAATGAGGAGGATATTCCTTTTACAGAGAGGCACTGAAAGGCACAGGACAATGGGTAAAAATGCATAATCTTATTATAGGTGGGGAAGCAATTAATTTAAAACAATAATACAATTTACCATAGCCCAACCTTTGGTTACAAATTTTCATTTCCCTCCATTCCAAACACAGAACACATTCACTTCTATACAAGGAAGATTTACAAGGGACTAAAAATCCAGGATTTTGTGATAATATCTACATCTGACTTAACATGACTCTTCTTTATCTGGTGTTTATGAAATAAAATATCAAATTGTCTCCCCCCAAGAGAAACAACACACAGCAGTGAGACAAGGACAAGACAATTGCAATAAATGTTTCCATTAATAAAGGAGAAGAATGGGAAGAACACAGTAGTTACTGGCCATAGAAATCCAAGCTCTTGTTGATAATATTCCTAGAACAAGTCCTGATAATGATGCCCTGTAGTCATTCTTCAGTCCATCGTGTTCTCAATGGTCCTGGCTCCACCTTCTGTACAGCCTTCCTTTTCCATTAACACATAGAGAGAGGGTTGCTTCTTGCCTCTACAAATGGGAATCTGGGTAAAATGTTTTATTTATTTATTTTTGTCTTGTACTGTTAAAATCGTTTTTAATCCAGGTTGACTCTTTTAATCATATAAGTTTCTCAGAAATCTAGTTGACTTTTTACCTATTTGATTCCAGTAAACTCCTTACAACAATATTGACACCTGCCCTACTTTTTTGAGATATGCCTCTTTCTCCAGACTTAAGTATAAGACACTTGAGCATTTCAGGTTTTGGCGGGAGATTCATGCTCTTTCATGCTCTTAATCTTGTTTCCCTGAATTATTTTGTCGAACTTGAAGTCTGAGCATACCTTGATCAATTCAGAAACTTTTAAAGAATTTTTGATGGCCATGCCTTTGATTTGGATCTGAGATTAGCTCAAATTGCCTCATCTAGCACTATAAATTTTCTGTTATTTCTACTCTGATTAGCTCAGCTTGAATTATGAGTTTTCTGGCATTTATATTCACTAGTATTTGGCAGGGAAAGGACATGACACAGGACTCTTCTGAGACTTGCTAGATTTTAAGTTCCTTTCTTTCCCTCTGTAACTCTCTCCCCTTCACCAATCCAGAAATGTGTCATCTAATTTTGTAGGTTTAGAAGGACACTTAATAAGTATCACTAATATCACTAACTGAATAATCACACATTTTTCTAAATCTAATATGCCTGACACCAAAGTATGTATCTGTGTGTGTATCAGTGTGTGTGTGTGTTATTTTCTTCCTTGTGTTCTACTTCATTATCACCTTGAGAAGTGAGGTGGTGGAGGAGAGTATGACCATGGGAAATAGTAAGGAAAAATACAGTGATTGTTTTTCTAAATATTATCCTTTTGCAGATGGTTTGATGAAGTTTTCTTTTTTATCTGTTACTATTGCCTTTCCTTTGCCAGAGAACTGAGTAAGAAGTCATTGAGGCAAAATGAGGTATATCAAAAGTATTACATCATAACACATTCTCTACAAAGAGAACTTTTGTGAAAGTTGTAAATATTAAAAGTTAGTTTTGGAGGGTTGTGGAAAGATGGCATCAGACTAACAGGCAGAGCTCAATGCTCTCACAAAAACAGAGAAAGGGCCAAAAGCTGTCTGAGGGACCTGCTTTGGAGGTCAGCAGAGCAGGACAGTGCTATGTAACTCCCAGGATGGTGAGGGACAGAGAGAGGAAGAAGCTGAAACAACAAATGTGAGTTACCAAGCCCCAGCGTCAGCTGGGAAGGGGTCCCCTTCCCCACCCCCAAGATATTAAGCTGGGGTAAAACCACTGGCTCACTGTAGCCAACTGAGAGGGGAACAGACATCTTCCTCCCTCTCTGCTGTTTCAAGAGGAAAGGGAGGGGAAGTCGGGGGCTTTTTCTCAGTGAATTCTGCCAGCAGAGCCTGCTTTGAATCTCATAACTAGACAGTCAATACAGGAACACAGGAAAGCCCAGACTGAAACACCTCTGTGTAAAGGTGCTCTGACTAGCACCATCTGCTGGCCAGTCTGGAAATGGCATGGACAAAAACTTGTTTCTCTCTGTATCCTTACCTCTGGGAGAAAATCTACATGCCATTAGTGAGTCCCTGGCCTGAGTTGTTTTTTTTTTTTAAGATTTATTTTATTTATTTATTTCTCTATACCCCATCATTGTTTGCACTTGCTGTGTCTGTTCGTCTTCTTTGTTTCTTTAGGAGGTACCAGGAACCGAACCTAGGACCTCCGATATGGGAAGGAGGTGCCTAATTGCTTGAGCCACCTCCATTCCCTGCTTTGTTGTGTCTCTCATTTTGTTTTTCTTCTTGTGTCTCTTGTTGCATCATCTTGTTGTGTCAGCTTGCCATGCCTGACCATCATGCCAGCTTGCTGTCTTGCTTGTCCTCTTTAGGAGGCACCGGTTCCTCCACTCCCTACTTTGTTGTGTCTCTCATTGTTTTTCTTCTTGTATCTCTTGTTGTGCCAGCTTCCCGTGCCTGCCCATCATGCCAGCTTGCTGTCTTCTTTAGGAGGCACTGGGAACCAAACCTGGAACCTGCCATGTGTTAGGTGGGAGCTCAATCGCTTGAGCCACATCCACTTCCCTGGCCTGATTCTGATAACTTAAGCCGGCAATTTTAAAAACTTGGAATAAGTTGAACCAAATATCAAAGAAGAACTATGAAAAAAAAAATAGGAAAGAGAGAGAAATTGGCCATCAGAGTAAATTAACTTATTCATATGTCTAGACAGCAGTAAAACGTTACAAGCCATATGAGGAAACAGGAAAAGATGGCCAAACCAAAGGAACTAACCAAATATCCTGAAAAGATACAGGATTTAAGACAATTAATCAGTGAACATCACACAATTCTCCTAAATCACTTCAAAGAATTTAAAGAAAATATGACTAAGGAAATGCAGGATATTAAGAAGACACTGGTGAGCATAAAGAACAATTTGAAAGCCTGCAAAGAAAATAACAGAACTTATGGGAATGAAAGACATGATGGATGAGATTAAAAAACACATTAGAGGCACAGAAGAGCAGATTTGAATAGCTCAAAGACAGAATTAGTGGTTTTGAAGACAGAATATCTGAACTGGAAAAGACAGGAGAAGAGAAGGAAAGGAGAATGGGAAAAGTGGAACAGAGTTTCAAGCAACTGAATGACAATGTAAAATGCACAAACATTCACATTATCAGTGTACCAGAAGGCTAAGAGAATGGAAAAGGGGCAGAAAGAATATTTGAGGAAATAATGAAAACTTTCCAATCCTTATGAAAGACATAAATATCAATATCCAAGAAGGACAACACACCCCAAACAGAATAAATCTGAATAGACCTACCCAGAGACAACTACTATTCAGAATGACAAATATCAGAGATAAAGAAAGGATTCTGAAAGCAGTAAGAGAAAAGCAAAGCATCACATACACAGGAAACTAGATAAGATTAATGCCGACATTTCATCAGAAACCATGGAGGCAAGAAGAAGTGGTCTGATGTATTTGAGGTACTGAAAGATAAAAAATGCCAGCCAAGAATTCTGTACCAGCAAAACTATCTGTCAGAAATGAGGGTGTGTTCAAAGTCTTCACAGACAAGCAAAAAACTGATAGAATATGTTACTAAAAAGACCAGAATTACAAGAGATACTAAAGGGAGTGCTGCAACCTGAAAGGGAAAAAAAAGGTGAGAGATTTGGAGAAGAGTTTAGAAATGAATATTATTAGGAAGAGAAAACTAAATAGTAGAAATAGACAATAGCATATGACAACAGAGAACTGAAGGACAAAATGGATGAAGTAAGCAATGCTTTTACAGTAATAACATTGAATGTTAATGGATTAAACTCCACAATCAAAAGGCATACACTGATAGAATGGATAAAAAATATGAACCTTCTATCTGTTGTCTACAAAAGACCCACCTCAGATGTAAGGATACAACTATGTTAAAAGTGAAAGGTTGGAAAAAGGTATTTTATGCAAATAGTAACCAAAACAAAACAAAACAAAAAGCTGGAGTAGTGATACTAATATTGGACAAAATAGATTTCAAAGGCAAACAGTGATAAGGGATGAAGAAGGTCATTATATATTAATAAATGTGGCAATTCACCAAAAAGAAATAACTGTACTAAATATTTAGAACCTAACCTGAGTGTCCCAAGACACATGAGGAAAACACTGACAAAAATGAAGGGAGAAATAGATGTCTCTACAATAATAGTTGAAGACTTCAATACTCCACTCTCAGTATTAGATAGAACATCTGAAAAGAAGACAAATAAAGAAACAGAGAACTTGAATAATATGATAAATCAACTAGACCTAACAGACATCTATAGAGCATTGAAACCCAAAAGAGCAGGTTATACTTTCTTTTCAAGTGCTCATGGATCCTTCTCCAATATAGACCATATGTTGGATCACAAGACAAATCTCAAATTTAAAAAGACTGAAATTATACAAAACACTACCTCTGATCATAATGAAATGAAACTGGAAATCAATAATGGATGGAAAAAGGGAAAATTCAAAAATACATGGAGATTAAACAACACACTCTTAAATAATGAGTGAGTCAAAGAAGGAGTTGCAAGAGAATTCAGCAAATATCTTGAGATGAATGAAAATAAGAAAACACATATCAAAATCTAAGAGACACTGCAAAAACAGTGCTGAGGGAATTTATAGCCCTCAATGCTTACATTAAAAAAGAAGAAAGAGGTAAAATTGAAGATCTAAATGTACACTTGTAGGAACTAGAAAAAGAACAGCAAACTAATCCCAAACCAAGCCAAAGAAAAGAAATAGTAAAGATCGGAGAAGAAATAAATGAATTCGAGAACAAAAAACAATAGAGTTAACAAAACCAAAAGTTGTTTATTTCAGAAGAATGAACAAAATCAACCAACACTTAGCTAGACTGACAATGAAAAACAAAGAGAAGATACAAATAAATAAATCAGAAATGAGATGGGGAACATTACCACTGACCCCACAGAAATAAGAAATATCATAAGAGGATACTATGAATAACAGTATGCCAAAAAACTAGACAATGTAGAGGAGATGGAAACAATCCTAGAAACTCACAAACCATCTACACGACCCAAGAAGAAACAGAGGACCTCAACAAACCAATCACAAGTGAAGAGATTGAAACAGTCATCAAAAACCTCCCAAAGATGAAAAGCCCGGGACCAGATGGCTTCACAGGTGAATTTTGCAAACCATTCAAAGATGATATAATACCAATTTTGCTCATGCTTTTCCAAAAAATTGAACAGGAAAGAATGCTTCCAAACTCATTCTATGAAGGCAACATCACCTAATACCAAAACCAGATAAAGATTCTACAAAAAAAGAAAATTACAGACCAATATCACTAATGAATATAGATGCCAAAATCCCCAACAAAATACTTGCAAACCAAATCCAAAAGCACAATAAAAGAAATATACATCACAATCAACTGGGTTTTATCCCAGGTGTGCAAGGGTGGTTCAACACAAGAAAGTCAATTAGTGTAATAAGCCACATTGATAAATTGAAGAAGAAAAATCACATGATCCTCTCAATTGATGCAGAAAAGTCATTTGACAAAACACAGAATCTTTTCTTGATAAAAACACTACAAAAGATAGGAATAGAACGAAGCTCTCTCAATATGGTAAAGTATATATATGAAAATCCTACAGCTAGCATTGTACTCAACAGAGAAAGACTGAAAGCTTTCCCGCTGAGATCAGGAACAAACAAGGATGCCCACTGTCACCATTATTATTCAATATTGTGCTAGAAGTTCTAGCTAGAGCAATTAGACTAGACAAAGAAATAAAAGGCACCCAAATAGGAAAGGAAGAAGTCAAACTTTCATGATTCACTGATGATATGATCCCATATCTAGAAACTCCTGAAAAATCCACAACAAACCTACTAGAACTAATAGACGAGTTCAGCAATGTGGCAGGATACAAGATTAATATGCAAAAATCAATAGTGTTTCTATACACTACTGATGTACAATCTGAGGAGAAAATCAGAAACAAATTCCATGTATAATAGCAAATAAAACAGTCAAATATTTAGTAATAAACTTAACCAAGGACATAAAGGACCTGTATTCAGAATACTACAAAACATTGCTAAAAGAAACTGAAGAAAAATAAATGGAAGGACATTCCTTGTTCATGGACTGGAAGACTAAATATCATTCAGATGTCAATTCTACCCAAGCTAATTTACAGATTCAATGTAATCCCAATAAAAATCCCATCAGCCTTTTCTGTTGAAGTGTAAAAAACAATTATCAAATTTTTTGGAAGGGTAAGGGGCCCTGAATAGCAAAAAGGTCTTAAAAAAGAAGAATGAAGCTGGAGGACTCTCACTTCCTGACTTTAAAGCATATTACTTAGCTAAAGTGATAAAAACAGTATGGTACTGGCATATAGACAGACATATTGACCAACGGAACTGAATCGAGAACTCAGAAATAAACCCTCACATCTCCAGTCAGGTGATTTTTTAAATAGCCTGGCCAGAAAAAATCTATTCAACAAATGCTGCTGGGAGAACTGGATATCAATATCCAAAAGAAAGAAAGAAGACCTGTATTTCACACCTTATACAAAAATTAACTCCAAATGGATCAAGGACCTAAATAGAAAAGAGACAACCATAAAACTCCTAGAAAAAAATGTAGGAAAACATCTTCAAGATCTTGTGGTAGGTGGTAGTTTCTTAAACTTTATACCCAAAGCACAAACAACAAAAGAAACAATAGATAAATGGGACCTCTTCAAAATTAAACTGTTTCACCTCAAAGGACTTTGTCAAAAGGATGAAAAGGTAGCTGAATCAATGGGAGAAAATATTTAGCAATCACATATCCAATAAGGGTTTAAAATCCATGATATACAAAAAGATCATACAACTCAACAATAAAAAGACAAACTATGATTAAAAAATGGGTAAAAGACTTGAAAAGATGATAGTCCAAAGAAGAAATACAAATGGCAAAGCAACACATGAAAAAATATTCAACATCACTTGTGATTAGGGAAATGCAAATCAAAACTACAATGAGGGAAGCAGGTGTGGCTCAAGTGATTTTTGAGCTCCTGCCTACCATATGGGAGGTCCTGGTTTGGTTCCCGGTTCCTCCTAAAGAAGATGAGCAAGACTGCAAGCTTACATGAAGGGCTGGCGTGATGAGCTGACGCAACAAGGTGACGCAACAAGAGACACAAGGAGGAAGACAAAATGAGAGACACAACATAGCAGGGAGTGGAGGTGGCTCAAGCAATTAGGCACCTCCCTCCCCCATGGGAGGTTCCTGGTTCGGTTCCTGGTACCTCCTAAAAAGAAGATGAGCATGCACACAATGAACAGACACAGCAAATGCAAAAACAATGAGGAGGTGGGAAGAAATAAACAAATAAAATAAATCTTAAAAAAAAAAAAAACTACAGTGAGGTATCATTTCACACCTATTAGGTTGACCACTATGAAAAGTCTGAAAAATGTAAACGTTGGAGAGGATGTAGAGAGATAGGAATGCTTATTCACTGTTGGCGGGAATGTAGAAATGTAGAATGGTACAACCACTGTTGATGACTTTTTGGCAGTTCCTAAGGAAGTTGAATATAGACTTGCCACGTGACCTGGCAATACCACTACTAGGTATATACCCAGATGAACTGAGATCAGAGACACGAACAGCCATTACACACTGATGTCCATAGTGACATTATTCATAATTGCCTAAAGTTGGAAACAACCCAGGTGTCCATCAACAGATGAATGGATAAACAAATTGTGGTGTATACACACAGTGGAATATTATACAGTGGTAAGAAGAAATGAAGTTGTGAACCATATGACAACATGGATAAACCTGGAGGACATTATGTTGAGTGAAGCAAGGCAGGCACAAAAGGACAAATACTGTATGCTTGCGCTATTATGAACTAAATATATTGTGTAAACTCATGGAATTAATAATTAGAATATAGGTCACGAGAAAATAGGAGAAGAATGGAGAATGGAAAGCTTGAGGGTTAATCTGTGTAGAATTGATAAAAAAAGTTCTTTTTAAATCTTTTGAAATGAATAGAAATGGTAAAAGCATATCATGGTGTTTATAACTAGCAGTGCTATTGTATGGGGTTGAAAGGAAAGCCTAAAGTTATGTATATTACCAGAAGGACAGCAAAAAACTGTAACATGGGACTGTACCAGATAGTAAAACCTCATGTAAAACAAGAATATGGGTAACATTGCATATATAAGACTGTTTTTACAAAATATGAATACAAATATACTAGATAGAAAAAAAATAGCAGCTATGTTCAGCATGGGAAGCAAAGAGAGATTGAGAGGTATGAGTTTTATTTATTGTTTATTATTATTATTATTGCAATAATGAAAGTGCTCTAAGAATGATTTAAGCGATGAATGCACAAATATGTGATTATACCGAGTAGCATTGATTGTACAATTTGGATGGATTTATGCTTTATCAATATGTATCAATAAATTTGATTTTTTTAAAAAAAAGTTAGTTTCAATGGGAGGAAAGAGGCTGTATATAACCACACTAAATTTTGGCTTGTTTTTCCATTTGGACATTATCTTAAGAACCTAGCTTAGATATGTTTGTAAGATTAGCTCCATTGACAAAACATTTATCACAAATCTCTATACCATTGTTTTCAGCCTTTTTACTATTATGTTTATCTATTATATACTAATTAGTTAATTTATATTAAATTTTTTAAACATGGGAGGAGCTTATATTTGAACAGGAATATACTTATGAACTATTTAGACATTTTATGGAGTTAAGATTGTCAATTGTACCTAATGTTGGCAAATATTAGACAGTGTTTTATTTTTCAGTCATTTGGTATTTAAGTACTCAAAATGAACAGCTAGAGAAATATGGGGAGCACAGGCCTTGAAACACGCTTACAATACAAAGAGGTGAGTGAATTGAGAGAATACAGAAAGATATTATGGGAAGGCATTAGATGATGAATCAGTCTGGGTCCCCTCAGGAGAGGAAAACCACACAGTAAGTTGAACAAGGAAAGTTTAAAATAAAGAATTATTAACCATAACAGAGGATTGGAGTAAGAGGGATTGGTTTATAAGAAGCAAAGACAGCTCTAAAGAATTTGAGATAGGAAATATTAGGAGCAGTTAACTACCACTAGGCCTGAGATAGAGCACCAAGGAAGAGTCCCTGCCTTTCAGACCCTATCAGAGAGCACCTGGCCATGGCTCACAGAAAGGCAGCTCAGTCTCTGTGGTGTTGCACCAGAAGAGCGTTCTGTAAGTCTGCCCTGTGGAACTTGCCAGAATTATGCTCTTTAAAGTGTTGGGAAAGCTGATCATGGGGTGGTGTTTCACCAGAGATCCTCTGCTACAAAAGTACACAAAGGGGAGGGTGCCCTGCCGGCTGGGTACTAGAGAAGCTGTGTGGTGGAGAAGCCACCTACACTTCAGAGCTGATAAGGCAGAGTGCCAGTGCGTAGGAACCAGAAGCAAAGCCTTTCCTCCTCTCCAGCTCCATCTACTGATAAAGCTTAACGTTATGCCAGTAAAGGAAAAATATTTAAAGGACCCAGGTCCATTTCCACAGAGTAGGTGTAGAGAGTGAATTTGGAGTTAAAAAGCAATAAATCAATATCTGGCACTGATGAATGAATCCATGGTGAGTAGGAGTGGTCGGAGAAAGTTTACTAAAGAAGTTGGCATTTAAACTGACACCTGACAATTAATAAAGGTCTACTGCTGCCAGCAAAAAAAAAAAAAAAAAAATAGAACTAGTTACTCTGAAAAAAATTTTCTTGTTACCAATCAGTGCTGAAAGCTGATTAAATATGAATGAATATCTTTATAAAGCACACACACATGCACACGCACACACAGTGAATTCTTTGGGAATAAAATTGATGAACGAACAAAAATTCAGAGTAGTATAAAGGAAATACTTCTGAGCCTGCCAGGGATGTTTGCCAATAGTAGGAACCAAGAGTTTTAGGATTTAAGAGGTGCTTGTGGAAGGTGATAATATCCTGAGACAGTACAAGGTAAGAGGTGCAACTGATACTTTAAGACTTAGCTTTGAGTCTTAAGCTGAAAATGTAAACCAGAAAAAATTCTGCCCCCAACCCAGGGATATGAAAATTGTAACTTTGTTCCAGCCACAGTTTTGTATAAGAAGAAAAAAAAGATTTCCCGAGAGAATTTGTAGGTAAATCTCTGTCCTAACATAGGTTTTGCATTTGATTTGCATTACCAATGCCTCTCAGAAAACCTAAAGTCAGTAAAATTAACTTAACATATTCGTGAGATAGTAGCTCCTTGGGTACTTGGCAGGAAAAAATGCACATTTTCTCTAGATGCACTCATCTTCAAGGAAGGTCCTCAACATTGTCTAAGATTAAGATTAACCAAATATAAATTCAAAATCCAAAATTAAAAACATCATAAATAATCCACCATAAAAGATGATTATCAGACAAATACAGCATGACATTTCATAAGGCTCAAGGGCATAGGCAATGTGTAAAATATATAAAGAGATAACAAAGCCAATTGAACACACAGCAACTGAAAATTTGATAGACAAAATATGCAGCAAATGAGGCACACTTGAGGGGATGTTACTGTATGTTATAAAAAATCTGAAAGGGTTATTGACTGTAGTATGAAGACACATAGGAAAATATAAACAATGGCTTAAGATACATGGAGGATAAAATTAGATCTAAATAAGTCTAATTAGAGTTACAGAAGGAAAAAATAGTGATTGATGGCAAAGAAATATTTGAAATAATATTTGAAGAGAGATTAGCAAGGCAAAGGGAAGGTGGAGTTGGAGTGGGAGTGGAAGATGGTTGTAAAGCAAAACATCCCAGGAAAATGCAAAACTCCAGAAATTATGTTGGCTTAAGGTAATTAAAAGTCCAGGCTTAGGTACATTGTAGAGTTCAACGTCAGGAAGGTAATGAACCTGGAATTCTATGCAGAGGTCTGATCATGAAAAGCCTTGTCATCTATGCTAAAGAATGAATTTTATTCAAAGGGCAGGTGGAAGCATTAAAGTATTTTTAAAAGTAGACTTCACTTTAGGGCATGATGAATTGAAGCTTTAGGATATATACTTAGATGAATATTATTTTAAAACTAATCAGCAGTTATTTAAAAAGTTAGTTATTTCCCCAGTAACCCATAAGAACTAAAACTGGTGCCTATATAGGTTATTTCATGGGCTCATTTTCATCAGAGCTGGCATTTCTGGTAATTTTTTTAGTTCTTTCTTCATTGTTGCAAGATGGCTCCTCCTTTAGCTCCAATATTCATATTCAAGGCCAGAAGAAGGGTAGCTTTAGCTGTATCTGTATTTTTAAGAGGAGAGCAAGTGCTTTCTCAGAAGCCACTTAACAGACTTCTATCTATTAATCATTGCTTAAAACTGTATCATATTGCCTCTGGCCATCTTTAGATGCAAAGTTTGCTGCTTTGCTTTTCCAGTTGCTCTAGAAGAGGCAAGCAATGTAGAAAGTGATTGGGGGGTGGTTAATGAGTTAGGTACTCAACATTGACTATCATAAATGACATACTGAAGAAAGCTCATTGGGAGATAAGGAAGAAATAAATGGATGTAGAGAGATAAGATCAGAAGCTATTGAATAATCTAGGTAAAATATACTTGGACCATGGAAGTGACATTGGAATGGAGAGAAATAGGGAGATTGAAAAGACATAGGGAGGTAGAATTGATAGGTGTTGCTTGGTTGCGGTAGGTGAGGGAGAGTAAGAGTCAAATATTATTCTCAATTTGTGGGACAGGCTAGTGGAGGAGATTAATGACTTCAATTTTGGACTTGTTGCGTTAAAGTGCCTCTAAGACATCCAAGTGGAATTGTCCAAAAAACCATTGGATGTAATGGTCTTTGTGTTTCAATAGCAATTTATATAAAGCTTTGCTAAAAAGCCCCTACTTTCTTTTATCTACCTACTTATCTGACACTTTATCTACCTGATTTTATAATTTTATGTCTGCCTTAATCAGCTAAAGACCAATTTGAAAGCAGGGAGCATGAGTTATTCTTCTTTATACTCCTAATATCTAGCACATAGGTAGCTTCTTAATAAATGTTTGTTGAATAAATAGATACAACAAAATATAATGGGTTAAATTATCAAGCAGATCATGCAAAGTAAATTATTCTGTATAATTAGTAAAATTTGAAACACTTTTGTCCCAGGAACATGAACACATAACAAAATGAGCAATCTTTAAGAATGCTCTAGTTTTTAATATTTTATATTCCCACAGAAAAATAAAAAAAATCAGCCATGCTGATGAACTATGTTACCAAAGCAAAAAGATAGAGACAGATTAAGAATTCTTGCTGCTTGAGTATAAAGATTCAATATAATTACATTTGATCCCTTTTCAGTTTAATATAGTTTATCCCCATAGGAGAGATCAATTTATCATATTTAATTTAGTTATAACTCAGTGTAGTACATATTTCCAAAAAAGAAATCTTCATGATTTGAAGACATGAACCAGAATTTTCTGACTTCTCTATAAAATGCTTTGTTTTCATTATAATAATAACACCTAAGAGTTAAATTTAACTTCCTAAAGTAATATTGCTTAAGCATGTCATTGAAAACACCTCAAAGTTTAGATGCCAACAGACCAAATTTATATAGGATTTCTAATTCTGTTAAAGATTTTCATTTTCTGCCCCAGTCTGAAAAAATATTATATCATGACAAAGGAAAAAGGAAGGACAAGAAGGACAGGAAGTTTGGAAGGACAGAAGGAAGGAAAAGAAAGAAAGGAAATGAAGGAGAAAGAGAAGGAAGGAAAAGAAGAGAAGGAATCCCAGTTACCTATACTAAATCCAAAGGAGGAGGTAAAATAGTATAAATGAGGTAATTATTATTCAACCTAAGTCGCAGAGTCTTCCTCCATTGCAATACCCAGATTTTTAATCTGTAGTATTTATAATAATCGCCATATATTTCCAGTTATCATTTATGGTCAGACTTTCGGTACACATCCAAAGGGAAAAAAAAAATATTTTACTAACCTCTGACTGGGCATCAGGGATGTAACCCTCTAAGAAGAATTCTGAGTCTTGTCGAATTTGTTATCTCATTGTCACCAGTGTATCAATCCTGGATAGAGCCTGCCCTTTCAAACTGGAGCTTGGATACACTCGGTGGGAGCTGTGTTCATTGTAACATTGTTGAGAGCTCGTCTGAGTTCTTAATCTTTGCTCTACTATAGAAATTCAGCAGTTCTGTGAAGCTTTAAAAAATATTGCACAGCTATGAAACTTTATCACTGCCAAAGAATCTATGATATCAAAACTAATATTAACTATAGTTCTAGTCTGAAGGGACCCTACAAAAAAATGGCAGTGTGCACTTCAATATTCATTCTTATTCCTTGGCTTTGTATTATTTCCATGAAGTTAAAAGACAATTTTTCCATGCGCGAGGGCTATCTTCACTGGGGTTCTAGAAATCAAGCCGTGAGCCTCTCCCTTCTGCTTCGTTATCTGTGATACATTTTTCTTTAATTTTTAAGTTTTTCTCTATTAGAGAAGTTGTGGGTTCACAGAACAATCATGCATAAAATACAGGATTACCATACACCAATGCACCACCAACACCTTGCACTGGTGTGGAACATTTTTACAATTGATGAAAGCCCATTTTTATAATTGTACTATATAGTCCATGATTTGACTTAGGGTTCACTGTTTGTGTATTGTTCCATGGATTTTTAAAAAATGATTCCGTTATCCTATATTCAAGCTAACATTTCCCCTTTAATCACATTCAGATATATATTTCAGTGCTGTTAATTGCATTCACAATGTTGTGCTTCCTTCATCTCCAGCCATTACCAAAATATTTCCATCATTTCAAAGAGGAACCCTGTACATTTTAAGCCTTAACTCTCTATTCCCTATCCCCACTCCGTCCGCTGGTAACCATTATTCTAGATTCCGACTCTATGAATTTGCTTATTCTAATTGTTTCAAATCAATATCCTTTTGCATCTGGCTTATTTCACTCAACGTAATATCCTCAAGGTTCATCCATGTTGTTGCGTGTATTAAGACTTCATTCCTTTTTACAGCTAAATAATATTCCATTGTATGTCTATAACACATTTTATTTATTCATGCAAATATCTGCTTGAGTCCCTGCTTTCAATTCTTTTTGGTATATACTGAGTAGTGGGATTGCTGGGTCATATGGTAGTTCTATCCTTAGTTTTCTGAGGAACTGCCAAACCATCTTCCACAGCAGCTGCACCATTTTACAGTGCATTTTTTGCAATGAGGACTTAGCTGTACATATATATATATGTACATATATATATATGCATGTGTATATATATGTATCTATGTATATTTATATATTGATAAAGAGATTTGTTATAAGAAATTGGCTCATACAATTGGGCAGGCTGGCAAGTCCAAATTCCTTAGACTGAAGGCAAGAAATTCCAGTAAGAGTGATGTTGAGTCCAAATTCCATAAGCTGGAAACTCAGGAAAGAGGATAGTCTTGAGGCAGAATTCCTTCTATTCCCCAGAGCTCTTGAGTTCTTGTTTAAGGCCTCCAACTGAATAGATGAGGCCACATCATTAAAGGCAAACTCCTTTACTTGTGGTTAACTGACTGTAGATGCTATTCCCATCTAGGAAATACCTTCACAGCAACAGCCAGGCCAGCTTTGACCAAATAACTGGATATGCAGCCAAGTTGAAACATAAAATTAACCAGCATAATGTTTATTGTAGATTAGCAGAAGTATCTGTACATAGGGACACTCAGAGACCTAAGGCTGATGAAGACTCAAATCTACTTCCATTAATACTAAAGCAGAAAATATGCAAATAATGCACTGATTCATAAAGTTTCAACCTGGAGATGGAAGCATGTGATTTCTGCCACAATTCATTGACCAAAGCCAGACACATGACTGCCTGATTCAAAAGGAGTAGGAAAGTGCAGTTCTGCTCAAAAGAACAGAATATTATTTCACCGGTCTTACTAACTCCATAATAGCCAATATTCATTTTGAACTATTGCCTGATATACTAAAAATCAAATATAGAATTTTAAATCTGTTTTCTCACATGGAAAAATGTCTGATATATTTTTATATTAGATGTCATGTGTGGCAGTTTGATATTATTTATGAATCTCCAAAAAGAAAAATATTATGTTTGTAAACTGGTCTGTTCCTCTGTGTGTGATACCCTTTGAATACATTAGATTTAGCTGACATGTCTTGATTAAATTACCTGTTAAGATTAGAGTTTTGATTCAACCACATCAGTAGGGCATGAATCAGGGTTGAGTCCCCACCCCCTTGGTGGGCTGATATAAATGGACACTCACTTAAGAAGATACACAGAAGAGAAGAGAGTTCTGTCATGTTTGATCTTGGGGCCCTGGAGAGAGATGAGCCATTCACCTGATAGTTTGTAGCTGAAGAGAACAGAGCAACTAAGCAGCTGATAAAGTCTGGAAAGAAACAAGCCCCAGGGAGAGAGACGATCCCTATGCCAGCCTACAGCTGAGATCAGAAGAAGCTGGGCTCACGGAGCCTTAAGAGGAAGAAGGGAGGAAAGACCAGGCAGAGATTACCCACCATCTTGCTTCAACATTTGGCAAGAGACTTAGGTGAGAAAGCAGCCTTGAGTTGGACTCTTTAGGGCCTTGTAACTGGCAGCTTTTACCCAAAATAAATAATCTTTATAAAAGCTAACAGATTTCTGGTACTTTGCATCAGCACTCCTTTGGCTGACTAATACATTATGTGTATTCTTTTAAAAAATATTTTCTTAGTTGTTGACCTAAAGATTACAATTAACACCTTAATTTTTTTAACAATCTAATTTGGCTTAATAACACCTTAATTAGAATAGTATACAAAACTTTTACTTTAATATAGCTCTATTTCTTCCCAACTCCTTTGTGCTATTATCATACAAATTACATATTTGTACATTATAAGCCCATCAACACGGTTTTATAATTATGGCTTTATCTAGTTGTCTTTTAAATCATTTAGGAGAAGAGTTACAATTAAAAAATACATCCATACCATCTTTTTTCTTTACCTGTGTATTTACCCTTACCAGTGTTCTTTATTTCCTCATGTTGAATCAAATCACTGTCCAGTGGACTTTCATTTCAGCCTGAAGGACTACCTTTAGTATTTTTTGTAGAGAAGATCTGCTAACAAAAAGTTCACTTAGTTTTTAATTATCTGGGCAGGTCTTAATTTCTCCTGTATTTTTAAGGGATAGTTTTGCCAGATACCGAATTCATGGTTGACAGTATTTTTCTTCCAGCACATACAATATGTCATCTCACCACCTTCTGGTCTTTATGGTTTATGATGAGAATCAGCAGCATATCTTATTAAAGCTCTCTTGCACATGATGAGTTACTTCTTTCTTGCTGCTTTCAAGATTCTCTCCTTTTTTACTTTTGACAATTTAATTACATTTCTATGTGTGGGTATCTGAAATTTTCTTCTTAGAGTTTGTATCAGTCAGCCAAATGGGTGCTGATGCAAAGTATGAGAACTTTGTTGGCTTTTATAAAGGGTATTTATTTGGGGTAGAAGCTTGCAGTCACAAGGACCTAAAGAGTTCAACTCAAGGTACCAGAAGACGTACTTTTTTAACCAAAGTCATTTGCCACCTGTTGAAGCAAGATGGGGGGGCGATATCTGGGAGGGTTCAGCCTTCCTTCTTCCTCATCAGGCTCTGAGGTCCCAGCTTCTTCTGATCTCAGCTGTAGGCCAGCATAAGGCTTGTCTCTCTCCCTGAAACTTATTTCTTTCTGGGCTCAGCTGCTTTGCTCTCTTCACAAGGTCAGCTGTAGACTCTCAGGCTCATCTCACTTCCCGGGACTTCTGCCATGTCTAATGAGCTGTGTCTCTTACTCTGTGTTCTTCTTCTCTGTGTATCTACTTCTTTGTGAGGGTCTGATTTATCAGCCCACCAAGGGGGTTGAGAATCAACCCTGCACACCCCACTGATGGTCAATCAAAGCCCTAATCTTAACATAATTTAATCAAAGACCTCTCAGTTGAATCTCATACAATCAAAGGGTATCACTCCCAGAGGAACAGACCAGTTTACAAACTTAGTCAAATATCTTTTTTGGAATTCATAAATAATATCAAACTGCCACAGAGTTCATTGAGTGTTTTTTACAATGTAGATTAATATTTTTCATAGTCCTTCAAACATTGTTTCTCCCACTTTTCTCCTCTCCTTTGGGGAGTCACATGATGCTTATGTTGGTCCTCTTGATGGTGACCCACAGGTTTCTGTGGGTCTGTCCATTTTTCTTCATTCTTCTTTCTGTTCCTCAGATTAATTTTTTTTATCTCAATTGACCTATCCTCAAGTTCTTTGATTTATTCTTCTGCCAGCTCAAATCTGCTGTGGAGTCCTTCTAGTGAATTTTTCATTTCATTTTGTGCTTTCCAACTTTCAAATTTCTATTTGCTGCTTTTCTTTTGAAAGTAATTTCAGTCTCTTTATTGATAGTCTCTGTTTGGAAGGACTTCATTCTCAGATTTTCCTTTAGTACATTAGATAATATTTTATTTTATTTTTTGAACATATTTATAATAGTGTGTTTAAATTTTTGTCATGTATATCCAACATCTGGGCTTCCTTAGAGACAGTTTTTATTGATTTTTTTCCCCTCCTATATATGGGCCATCCCTTCCTATTTCTTTAATTTTTGTCTCTTAATTTTTGCTGAAAACTGGATATTTAAAATAATATAACATGGCAGCTCTGAAAATTAGATCCCTCCCCTCCCCAATGTTTGTTATTGTTGCTGGTTGTTTGTTTTTGTTTGTTTGTTTCTTTGTTTTTTTGCTGGTTATTATTGTCATTGTTATTTTTTAAGAGCCCTTCCTGAACTGCTTCTGTATTCTTTGTCCTGTGTCTCCACTGAAGTGTCTATTTGGTTATATTTTAATTTACCAAAAGGCTGCCAATGCAAAGTACCAGAAATGTGTTGGCTTTTATAAAGGGGATTTATTTGGCGTAAAAGCTTACAGTTCCAAGGCTGTGAAAAGTCCAATTCAAGGCACCATAAGAAGTGCTTTCTCATCCAAGTCAGCTGCCATCTGCTGAAACAAGATGGTAGGCAATCTCTGCCTGGTTTCTGCCTTCCCTTCTGGGCTGTAACATCTCCCAGAGCTCAGATATGGGCAATCAGGCATAGGACCTGTTTTTTACCTCCTCTCTCAGGCTCGGCTGCTCAGCTTTCTTCTCAATTTCAGACATATGGCTGATCTCTCCAAAGGACCTCAGCTCTTGGAGCCTCGCCTTTCTGTCACATGGCAGGATCAAAAATGAGATCGAAAAAAGGTCTAACACCCAGAAGAGTGGACCAGCCCACAAACATAGTCTTTCTCTTTTTGGGATTCATAAAATAATTTCAAACTGCCACAGGTTATCTTAGTCATCAGCTAATAATTGGACAGATATTTCCTCAAATACCTTAAACCAATGTTTCCTAGCCTTTGGTGAGGGACCCTGTGCTTGTGTTGGGGCAGGCCTTCAATGCTCCAGTCTTTACAACTCTGCTTTAACCTTCACTTCTTGCTTGCATGGAACCTCAAGGTCAGCCAGAGATGAGAGTAGGGTGTTCTCAGGTCTTTTCTGAGCATGTGAACAGCCTGAACATCCATGTGGCCTTATAGACTCACAGCAATATGCCTAGAGGGTTTCAAAGGCCCCTATGGACATCTCATTCTAAGCTTTTCTCTTTTAAATTTTTTGGTCAGCCTCTTATTTGTCCCAAGTGTTATTGCCTTCTTAAGCAACTATTACGTTAAACAATTGTTACTGATTATTTTTGACTCATGCCCTTGGGGAAAAGGCTGCTCACACCTCAAAGTCAGATCAAATAATGAGCAGCAATGTGAGAGGGAGTTTCCTGGGAGCTTCCAGACAAATCAAATAGTGGCAATTCTATTGGAATAGAGATTTTGAGTACTCCAAACCTGTTATGTCCCCTCCAGTGCTGCTAGTTTACGGGTTTTCACAGTGATTTTTAAACTGTTGGTTTTCAAGGCTACTGAAGATCTAGGGAGAGGGGCTGGGAATTTGTTAAGTTAAACTGCCATAAAGTTTGCTTGTCTTATCAAAATTCACCCACTTTTCTTGAATAAACCCTTCTCAGATTGTTGCAAGCCTTTGGGTAATTTCCATAGTTCTGAAAAAAAAAAATTATTTTGACAGTGTTTGCCACTCTTCTCATTGTTCTAAAGGAAAAGTGGATTTTTGGGGGGTTGGGAGTGGTCCTTACTCTGCCATTATGGAAGTGTTTTCCCCGTGTATATTCTTAAACCTTCTAGCTATTTCAATCTTTTCAAATTGTTTTCAATCTTTTCAAACCAATAATTTTCACTATATTCAAACCTTTATATTATTGATTTTCTGATTTTCTAATCATTTTTGAGTGTTTGATGTTTGAATTTGGCAAACATCTGAAGAATTTTTTAAGACCTGCGAGAAGTTTGCTTTTATTTCTCAAAATAAACTCTTATAATCACACTTTTAGTTGTATAATAATCATCTATTGTGAAGAAAGATTACTTATTATCAGATAGTGAATATGTTTTAATAGAAAATACTTAGCACTACCTTGCTAAGTATATACCAAACAAATCCATGATTTAGACCCCATTATTTATAATGTCCACCTGCCTAAGTAAAATTATTAGCACATGGTAGAAATCTGTGTGTTCAGTGTAATATTCCCATTACTTAAAAGAGTGAAAGACCTTATAGGAGCCCAATAAATATTTCCTGAAAGGATAAGTGCTTTAATAAATATTTTCTGAGTGACTTTTGTCTTTCCACTAGCTCCCTGTCTGTATTTTCTGTTATTACATAGGCCTGAACCTGACACCATAATGAAGCAGGCTAGTTTAGGGAATGGGAAGATGAGTCTAAAACCTAGCAGAAAAACATGGCTGTGAGACACATGGCCATGGAACCCCACCTGGAAACCCCCTGAAGGAAAGACCCTACCAGAAGGCTGCTGGAAGAACCCCTCAAGAACCTGGCTATGAGAACCCCATTTGGAATGATTTTTTATCCAGGGTTAAGGGAAAGCCCCGGATACCCTCCAGGGGCCTCACCATTGGGCCCCTTGGGGAACTGACAGGTGGGGTAACCAATCAGAACAGCAAACAACTGGGACCCCTCCCCCAAACATTAGCAAAGGGAGGAATAATTAATAGCTTAAAAAGTAAGCCCACAAGCCAAATCTCTCTCTCTGCCTGGAACAGGCACCTATCCCTGGGGCTGCGTAATCTGTTATTTTCCCCCATTTTTGTTCTATTCTCCCATTTTCCCCAATAATCGACTGGCCAAACTAAACCAGCATGTTCTTAAATTCTTTTATGTAATATAGCCAAGAACCTTGGAGAATCCAACTTCAGTAATTTCTCATGAAACATTCCAAAGCTAAAATAGAGTTATTCAAGAGGGGAAAATGTTGCATGCCAAAGTCACACAGCCTCAGTTCTGGCCCCACCTCTGCCCTCCTCTGTTCCATGGCCCTGGTGAGTCACTTTTAGGTCTCTGGGTCTCTTTTCCCACTTACGTAAAATAAACTGGCAAACAATTCTGAGGTCACAGAACTGTAGTAAAACTAAATAAGATTATGATTGAGCACTTTGCAAAATGCAAGATGGATACAATTGAAGGGGTTTAGAGAGTCCTCTGCTGCTGGTTTTCCAGTTTCTGGTGAAACTTTCATGATTCACAAAAAGTATTAACTGTTAGGATACGTACTCATCATTGTGGACAGGCAACCAGGGCATTTTCACATTGCAGTCCTGGTAAATTAAACTCTATACAGATAATTCTAATATTCATGAAGAATTTAGGCTTGCTGAAGTGTGGTGTTATATAAAATAAAATTGCGTTAATAAAATTATTTCTATGCTTTAATCTTCAGAAGGAGCTTCTAAGGAGAAATGCTTTGTACTGTGCAACTGGAAGAAAATTGGACTGTAATAATTCATCACAACCACAAAAGAAGGCCATGTGTAATAAAATAAAAATGCTTTCAGTGTGCAGACTAAGGGAGGTGACTTCCTGTAACAATGTGATTCACATTAGGTGAAATTTTATATGGATATTACTGGCAATATTGAACATCTCAAAATGTACATATCTCTATGGATTTTTAAAAATGTATCCACTAATTGTGAGATTTATCCAGATGGATTAATGAAAATTTTTCTTATAAAGTTATATTTCTAGAATTATTGATTCTCTTTATGGTATTCTATTCTCTGTCATCACATTATTCTTCTTTCATCTGAATCTTCTCATCATTGAATTCTCACATACTTCTACTATTAGCCCCATCGTTAAGGTAATAAGGGAGGCCACCATTCCTTGTGCATCAGATACTCACTGTCTGTTTATAATGGGCTAGAAGCTGATGATGCAGAATCAAACAAAATGTAGTCTCTATCATCTGAGTATATTGGGGCTAAGAGGCATATGAGAATTTATCAGAAGAATTTTGACAGGTGATATTATTCTACCATAGAGATTTATTAAAAATACTAATGGTACAGAGATGTTAAAGTGACTAACATGCCCTGCAGAAGACTTCAAAGAAGTGACACTAGGTTGGCCTTAAGGATGCATCAGGTATCACGAGGAAACGGAGATTGAGGTAGACTCCCTATGCAGATTGTGCAAAGGCACAGAGGCACAAGGGGGCAGGAACATAACATAGAGGGAAACAGAGATCCTGGGTAAACAGACCATACTGTATACAGGGGAACAGTGAAGATGTTACTTACAAGAGGGAGGGTATCATGTTGTAAAAAGGCTTTTTCTGTCATGTAATAGAATTTGGCAAACATCTGAAGATATTTTTGATGGAGACTTATTATCTGAATTGTGTAATTGTTTTAGTAATAATAATAAATAATTTTTACTAAGCAAGACCTATTTTAGTTTCTTTTCTCTGTCAATTTCCAAGTGTATGGGGAGCATATGACCTGTGGCTCAGATGCTACCTTTCTCTCAGGGTTTATCTTATTTTCATTGTGTATAAATTTCTCCCTGCCCCTTTTAAAATAATTTTATACTGCATAAATCTTTGTACATTTATCTTAATTCCTATTTGGAAAGAGGTTGTGGTATAAATGCATACACAAATGTAATTAGATGAGATGTCATGGACCAGTTAATTTCACATAAAGGAAAACAATGTTTCAAATATACTTTATCTATATCTCTGGTTATGTGTCTCACAAATGCAGATGATTGTCTGAATTTCATGGGAAAATATGAACTCAGTGAAACCTATTATAGCTATGGGGTGTTGCCTTTTAGCAATCTACATTTTATGTCTTTTTCTATGGGCCACAAGAAAATACACTGTATTAAATATGCATGATTATGGGGTATTATTGATTTATTCTAAGATTTCTTTTATCAATATCAAGCCAGTAATCTTATAAAACATACATTATATAAAAATACTTATATACGTGTACACACACACACACACACACACACACACACATACAAATAAGAGTCTCTTAGATGTAAAGAGAAAAAAAAACTACCTTATAAACATGTTTGCATTGTGGCCACACAGTTACCACGTTTACATGAAAAAATACATGATCTTATTTTGAAAATATATTGTAATTTTGGAAAGCTATTCCTTAGTAGCCAATTTCATTAATACTTCTTTGACTATCTGAAGCACTTAAAATTCTGATACTCAGGCTGAGAGTAAATGTCTAAATAAATACAAAATCATATTAACCGTTCTACTCTAATGAGAATTGTAGTACTATTAGTCCTAAATCAAAGTAACTTGAATATTTGGGAGAAATTCAATGTTAGCCTTCAAAGAGATTTATTCAAAATAGGCATGAATTCTCAGAGTAATGTTA